>JASGAT010365189.1:0-20175 GCA_030220025.1 Chelon auratus
CGCTGGCTAAGGCAGAGATAACTCTGTAGGAAAGTTGGCCAGTGATGCAATCTGTAGCCAGGGACAACTACGTTTGTTTCACTTGGAAAGTCCAGCTGCTTTTATTTCTATCTTGTGGCAGTACAATGTTCTGTTGGGAAACCTGGACCTGGCATTACTGTAGATGTTACTTAGACGATGTAGCACCCACCTAGACCAGACCAGGCACCCCCACCCCATAGCAATGACACTCCTTGATGCAGCAGCAGCCATCCCCATGAGGATGCAGCCGGTTTAGAACAACTCAAAAAACATGAAGAACAGCACAAGGTGTTGACCTGGCCTCCAAATTCACTAGATCCCAAACTGATCAAGTATCTGTGGGATGATCCACAGAGGCCCCTCCCCTCAACACACAGGACCCAAAGCCCACCCCCCCCCACCCCCAAACTAACAACATTGTGTTGCCAGACACCACAGGACACCCTCAGAAGGCCCATGTCCATTCTCTGATGAGTCACAACTGTTTTGGAGGCACAAGGTAGACCTTCACAACACTAGGAAGGTGGTCATAATGTTATGCCTGAACTGGTTATGTGTTAATTTGAAGTACACGAGACAGAAAATGGTTCAAGACCAGTCAAATTAACCAAGAATGACCCATTTAACTTCATGGAGAAAGAGAAAAAGTTTCTTATGATCTAAACCGACAATATAATTGATAATTTGGCAAATTTGTCTGCAGCAAAGAGTTCAGAAGCTATTAGAAACGCATCAGCGGGTAAGACGCTTCTTTGTTACAAAGAACATGGACAGTTTATCCAGTTTATTCTGAGAAAAGCTCCACAGACTTAATAACATGTTCACCGTTGAAGGAGGTTATTTCCTACGAGACCGTGGCCCTCGTGTGTGCTCATGCCGACGGACGCGCACTTCTGAGGCTCGGTGATGTGGTGCGACGGCCGGCGTTTCTGCTGCTGCAATTTCTTGTTATTTATTGGCCGACACGCGTCAATACCAGTATAGCCGCGCTAAGTGGCCGATTTATCAGTTCAGTTTTTATTCTAAAGCGTACCAAACTCCATACCATGCAACTTGTAAAGACTTCGGGGCTTATATTTAGCAAGTTTTTAATTATGTCGACTCTCCAGCATCGTGGTAAACCAAAAAAAAACAACAACAACAAACACCGTGAAGCACATCGTCTTCGTTCCCCTGCGCCTGAAGTGGCCTCTGTCTTTTAGTGTCCAAGGTCGCGCAGATCTATGCAGGTCCCCCTCTGACAGTAATTACATATAGCCTCCGGAGAGGGAGCAACGCACACAAGGAGAATAAGGGGGAGGAAAGGGAGACGGCGGCAATGAAGAGAGATTGCGCGTGAGGGAGAGAGAGAGAGGAAAGCCAGACAATGAGAGATAAATGAATACAGCAAATGATAAAGACCCCTGAAATAAACTGAGAATTAAAGACAAAATCCCTCAAGCTTCTCTGTGACTTGTAAAGAAAAAAAACTACTCCTAACGTGAAATTAATCACTTAGAGGTTGAGTAAAGATATATGAAATAAAACTACCACACTTATGAGTAATTAAATGGGAATAATTAAAATGGGAAAAGGGGGTAAAGTACAGAGCAGATACAGAGGACCCTCAGAGAATAAAATATATTGAATGGAGATTACTTCATAGGCTTACGTATGTTCTTACCACTGACTGTATATACTAGGCTCTAGGTTGTTTCTATCAACTTTAAGGACGTCATTTTTATTTCTGTTGTGGCCGCCTGAATCACATCAATCAAACCCCATTCCCTCTCAATCGCCAGCTCCTCGTACGTTAGCGATATTCCACTTCCTCGGAAGATTCGTCTGCTTTTTCCTTCACTTCTTCTCCCCCCTCCTCGCTGCCGTGACACTTTAATTTTCTACGTCGAATCAATAAAGTTCATCTCGTTTCACCGGAGAGACGGTTGAAACAAATGGGAGCTTAAACCGCACGCGGGAAACGGGGGGAGACAAAAAAAAAAAAAACACCTCTGTCCCGTTTTAATCTTTTTCAGTTTGTATAAATACAGCCACCTTTCATGATTAGTTTTACATCCACAGTAAAAAGCTGCAAGTTACGGATGTTAAGTAAATGGCCTCTCACCTATCATCATTAGGATGTCAAAGAAAAAGCCGAGGCAGTATTGTTTTATGCCCTCGTTAAAGTTACGTTCAACGGGGCTCGCTTCCAAACTCATCAGGAGATAGGTAAACCAGAGGGGAGGCCAGTTAAGGCTCATTTAGGGCACCATGGGGCGGGACGCCGCAACCTGCGTACGTAGCCTAGGTATGTAGCCTATGCCAGTGCGAGCCATTTATACTTTTGCGCTCGTCAGTCCGTCAGTCTGCGTCAAATTGACGCAGAAGCCTTAACTGCCCATTAGGCTTGAGCTCCGTGTCCAAAGTCTCCTCCACCTCAAAGATGGTCAAGAAATACTCCATAAAAGAGTTTGCTCCATGTGGCGAATGGAGTGGTGGAGGTGGCTGCCACCAAAACACTGACTCTAATCTTTCTAAAATTGTGAAAAATAAAGATGTGGCAGAGAGCAATCCAACTACTATTGGAGTGGTCTTGGATCAGTAAGGTCTTCTGTGAAGTTGGGATGCAGCTGAATTCGAATAAGGCCTAAGTGATAAATAAACATTTTCCAATAAGCCTGTCAGTCCGACGATTGCTGCTACATTCCCTTAAACCAGCATTTATTAATCTTTGTTCATTATTTAAGCTAAAGCCTACATAACAATCATAACATTTCCTCCTGACTTCCAGTCTCACTGCGAATATTATTGTATTTTTTTTTTTTTAACAAAAGCCCTGCAACCTATAGGCTGCCCCTTCTTCAGTTAAACATAATAAATCACCTTGACATCTTTGATAAGCAACAAGCTGTAAAGACAGGCTGAACAGCTGTCCGACAAATTCGAAATAAGACTCCCAGGGCGTCCTTTCTTCTCGGAGCCTCTACATGAACACACACACAGGTGGGGGGGTAACATATGCTATTGAATGATCAGGGTGGCTAACTGCACATATAGGTTTTGGTCAAGCGTGATTAAATATGAGGCGGCGAGCAGGAAAAATGGTTTAAACGTCGTTTAGTTACTACCCTGTTTGGTGAAAGACAAATCAGTGGCCCAACATCAACTGTCTGCTCCTACTGGTGCATACTTTAAATTGTGCTTTCAGATTGATTGCTAAATTAATATCTATCCAAACGCCCAACAGTAATGCTGAAATACACTGGTCAGGCATAACATTATGACCACTTTCCTAATACTATATAGGTCTCCCTTGCGTCTCCAAAACAGTTGTGACTCATCAGTGAATGGACATGGGCCTTCTGAGGGTGTCTTGTGGTGTCTGGCAACACAATGTTGTTAGTGGGGGTCTTTGGGTTGAGGGGAGGGACCTATGTGGATCATCCCACAGATACTTGATCAGTTTGGGGATCTAGTGAATTTGGAGGCCAGGTCAACACCTTGTGCTGTTCTTCATGTTTTTTTTTAGTCGTTCCTACGGCTGCTGCCATGAAGGAGTGAAGGTGCCTGATCTGGTCTAGGTGGGTGGTACATGTCTAAGTAACAGCCACACGATTGCCAAGTCCAAACGTTTCCCAGCAGAATATTGTATTGTCACAAGAGGGTCAATGTTATCTACTTCTCCTGTCAGTGGTCAATGTTATGCCTGATCAGTGTACATACAATGAGGGCCGTCTATGCAACCTCATGTGCTGCGTTATAAAATTTCAACACAAATCATCAGCATTTAAAGTATTGCACATCCGGCCTGGTACACTTTTAGTTTGCTTTTTCTCAGTATTAATGCTTCACGGGGACTTACTTGGCAGACACAATTTGCTCGAGGTTAACTGGTGTGGCCAAAGTGCTTCACACATGGAATGAGGGCAATCATAACGCATAAAACACGCGCATAAAAGCGAGCTATTCCAAATGTTTTGCACCATTAAGAGTGGCATTAATGTTAAAGCTACTCCGTCCTTCATACGTTTTAAATGAGGTGGTATGTTGTCATCAGCTGCAATCAGAAGAGTATTCATGAAATTCAGCCTCGGCTTCCAAGCTTATCTGCGTATATAAATTCCTTCACTTCAGAAATTTTGTGGGGTGGGGGGNAATGATATTGCAAAGCACTCAGCTTCTATGATTTTACAGGCCCTAACACTTTGATGTTCTCTTCAAGAGGTTGGTATGACTTAATGTAGCTTTGAGGGAGCGTCAGCGAAAATGAAAGAAACCAAGGGAGAAAAGGAGATGGAGGAAGGTGGGGAGGGGCAAACAACATGATGCAGAGGGAGAGGGAGATGAGTGGAAGTGAGGGGGGTGGGGTGGGGGTGGGGGACCGGTCAGGTTTTGCTTCCCTGCTGAGAATAACACTTTTTTTTTCTTTAACTAGCACATAAGCCTCTTGGTGGAAGAACACGGGCCAATTAAAGGGGGAAAATAAATAAATTAATAAATAAAAAAGCCCCAGCATTGCTGGATCATCTAAAAATCAAGCCTTTATATGAGAAAAGATTAAATAACTCACAGCTCTCTTGTCAAAATACACTGAGAGCAGCAATATAAAAAATGCAGCTTGTGTACAATTTCTTTAAATGCAACACTGTGGTTGCGGCTGAGAAAAAACTCGTGCATGCATCCTGTTGTGTTCCCTCTTAAAAATGCAAGGAACTTATAGAGATATATGCAAAAATACAATAAAAACTTTTTCATGCATTTCCCTAAACTACTCCTATTTTTGGTTAGGTTGTTACATTTCACTCCTATATTGTCTATATCTCCTGAGAACAGGTAACTGAAAGCATTAAAGGGGAACTACTGTTTTTTACAACCTGGACCTTATTTCTGGCATAAAATACAATCGTTTACTCACCCATATAACTTTTGTGTAATTTGTAGTCCTTCGGGAGATAATTAGATCTGCGTATATCCATATAGTGGGAGTGACTGGGGCACCGAAACGCAGCCTCTAAATAACTCATTATCTGCTGCAAAACTCTAATATTTTGTTATCGTACAAGTGCTATTCCCCGTTGAGACCGGAGTTAGGTGTTATCATCATCCAGGGTGTGTAGATTGACCTACAGACCCTGGATGATGTCATCTTTGAGCGCCGTGTGCACCCACGACGGTCAGCTTGTTTACCTATAATTTGCTAGTACTAGTTTTTTGCAACATGGCTGAATATTTATCCGATTCTGAGGTTGTGGATGAACCATAGCAGTAGCAAATTACAGGTAAACAAGTCGTTCGCTGCTCAGAGACGGCATTGTTCAGATCAGAAATGCGTTATTTAGAGGTTACATTTCGGTGCCCCATTCACTCCCACTATATGGATATACGCTGATCTAATTATCTCCCAAAGGACTAAAAATTACACAAAAGTTATATGGGTGAGTAAACGATTGTATTTTATGCCAGAAATAAGGTCCAGGTTGTAAAAAACAGTAGTTCCCCTTTAAGATATGACATACACGGTACCATTTTAGTCTCTTCGTGGTACCATGTTATTTCAGTGAAGGATAACCTGAAAAACAGGGGAATGAAGCTGTAGTAGCCAGAGGTGGTGCGAAGGCTTTAGATTTGAATCTACAGCTCATGGCAAAAAAAGATGAATAACTGATTGTTTGTGCTCACCGTATCACCTGAGGGTTTTAAGGTACGGGAGAGCAGACACTCCTGTGTGACTGGTTTTAATGTGGCGCGCGTGATGCCGGGGCTCAGATTGGCAGTAAATGAAGGCAAATTAATTAATTATGGCAGCGAAGCAAATTAAAAGGTGGCCAAAGTCAATTTCACGGCCTCTATCAGCGGAGTGCCAGTGAAGACAGATGTGGGGGGCGGCAGAGAGGAAGACCTCAGCATCCCGAGCCGCTCTGGCAAACTGGCAGACGATGAAGGGACAGTGATTGGCATGAAGGCTTCGGATCTGTTCCAGCTAATTTGTGAAAGCAGGGCTTAGTGTACTTGAGTGTTCCTGAATGGTTAATTGTGTAAACAGTAATTCTTGGTGCTATTAGCCAATCCGATCGGTACCCTTTCCCCTTCCTTCTAAACATACTGACAAGAAAGGCTAGATCTGATTCATTCCTGTCATTCAGAAGTCATAATAAGTAGGACATCCTTTGTTTTGTCCTTTCTGGTGGATGGGATGATGCAGCAAAGGATGGAGTGGTTGTCATAATTGTCATTCATAAAGTCGGCCTTGTGTTAAAGGGGAATGAGTTCACACACTGCTGTCTGGAGATATTGCTGTTGAGCTAATCACTGCAGCATTTAGTCAAGGATTTCAGCTTTCCTAAACTGATTTACAGTCTCAAGGTACCTGTCTCCACGTCCTGGGCGTAGAAATGCAGGGTGTCGCAGATTTCAGTGACATATACTGGTCTGTAGTTGGCCACACGTTCCTTCTCCTCGGTCACATGCACAACCTCCTCGACTGGTTTCTCCTCGTAGTTGGCCCAGACCTGTAATATACACACAAAGAGTTGACAAAGATGAGTCAACGACTGCAGCGGTCCTTTGTGATGCAACCATGGTGCTAAGATAGGTCAATGAATGTTGCTATAATTTGTGGGGACAAAAAGATTGGAACAATCTCAGACCACTGATGCAACCTGCATATTGGTACAGTCTATTGTTTGTCTATTGTCCAACAGCTATGCACCCACTGCTTTGTACCTCCCGTTTGGTTGCTAGTGGTTACCTAGGCTTTGATTGCCTAGGTAACCTTTCTTTTTGTATTTCCCCACTCTTAATGTTTCCAAATAAAACAAGTGGGACATGTTAGTGTATGGACAGAGCTAGCTCTTCTTACAGCTTTATTTGAAAATACTGTCAATAACACCCACCCATCTTGGTTCACTCAACATTCAAAGCCCGCCAATATAGGTCTAATGCAATGAAACATCGACCACGAATTCGGTTCCTGCCAGTAAATTCACCATAGTGATAGTAGGCTTTGAACATTGGGTGAACCCTTGTGTTTGAGTCATATGTCAATCCACTCTTTGCTCCCGTGGGTTCTTGAATTGCCTCAAAGTTTATATTAGTTCAGTAACTTTCCATAGGACCTTGAATTAAGATGCGATCTGGGCAATCCGATTGCAAGTGACCAGCTTTAGATACGCGTTTTCAGACTTGGCATTGATATGCGACGCCAAACGAATCTCTAGATCTGATCTGAGTTTCGCTCTCTGCATGCAAATAATAATAATGCCTTTGGGGTGAGGCAGAATTTTGCAGCTGTTAATACAACAAATGTCTGAGAACATTGCTGTTTTATGAGTGCGCGTCATGACTTTGGCATACACGTTATTATTTATACCCTGACGTTAGGTAGCCCAAAACTCAGATTATAACTAAAACCCTGGAAGCCTTTACACGCATCGCGATCTCCGGTAATAAATGTAAATATATAAGTAAAGTATAAAGTAGTAAATAGTATATCAGTAAATGATGAACAAGCCTCCAAATGCCGGCAGAGATCGGATCTCTCAGATGCGTCCTGGGGGTGTTCCCACCTGTTTTTATGCCCAGATCAGATATTAATGCAAGGTCTGAGAAGGCCCATGATCTCACGTCGCTGTGTTAGCACTCCATAATGCTACAGAGATTCTTCAGCTAAGAGCACATATTTGTTTCTCATTTCTCCAAGAAGCTATTTCAGCCTCGGGTTAAGGGTCGAAGTAAGAAGTCGGATCAGGTTAAAATTAGAGTTGGGGTTGGCCATGTAGTTGTCGATAATGTCACGGGCTGGGTAAAGAATGCAGTCGCCGAGGTCCTTTCACAAGCCATCAATGTGAATGTGAGTGCAAGCAGGTTCCATCCTTTCTAAGCCGCATCAAGGTTAGTTCTCTCTCGGCTCCCCCGGAGATACAGAGGGCAGGAGGCTCATTAGGGAGTAGTGCTTTGCCTTGGGCCACATATCAAACTGCATGGATGTCGGCAGCCGTGTGTGTGTGTGTGTGTGTGTGTGTGTGTGTTCACAGAAAGCAAGCGATGCAGCAGAAATAGTGGGTGGCTGTTCAGACGGAATGCAATTTTTAGATGCAAGTACAGTAACGGCATTAAGCAGATGCGCCGACACAAGATGGTCAGGATGAGAGCGAACCAATCAGCTCCCTCCAGATGATTCACTTGTGACGCAGGAGGCGAGGGAACTCAAAAAGTCGGGAAAGTGCAACTGAGCTTCGTGGTGCCCCAAATCCTTGTACAGCCGCGGCGACACAGCTTGTTACCGTTCATTTCTGCGGGCTATTTGGGAAGTGTTTACTTTTAAAGGTTACCGAAAAAGGAGGAAAAGAGTTTTTTTCAACAGCACAGTGATATTAGCCAATTAGGTTCTGGGTAATTATTTAACTGCATGGTATCTTGGAGCTAATTAGATTAGCTGTTTTAGTGTTGTGATTTTTTTTACTCTGTCTTAGCTCATCTGCAGAGCTACAGCAGCGTTAAAGCTTAGTTAATCACACCTGAGGCATCGTTGGCTCTTCGGCGAGCCAAGATGCAGCGATGTATAGGAGTGTGCCGCGCGTGTGTGTGTGTGTGTGCAGGCGAACGACAGGAAAAACAAGTGAATTAGAGTTGGAGGAAAACATTGCTAAAGTCAGAACTGTGGTAGAAAAGCCAATGAAACAAGTCACAGAAAACCGAGCGCTGTGTCCCGGCATATCCGCTAACAAATGACAGGGTCGCACCACCAAATTACGTTGAATTATTCATCCCGCAAATGCGACATAAAAAGACAGAAGAAGAGAGGGGGAACGCGGAAGGAAGGAAGACGGAAAGTAAACCGGTAAAAATTTCTGGGGATTGAGGGCGAGCGGGGTTAATGAAGACTGAAAATGCAGCCACGCTTCGTAAACCTCAAGATAAACCAGTTTTTTTTTTTTTTTCTGTAGCGCATTAGACAGGTATGATTAGCATAACACACATACACAGCCTCATGCACACATCATTCACGAATGCTTCGACACACAGCGTCTGGGGATAAACATGCTTCCCACATTGCAACTGAGCTGACATGACTTGGCTTTTAATCAAACCTGCAGCATCAATTAGGGACGACAAAGATTAGGGTGTCACCGGCCATTAGACTGGCGACCATCACTGTGGCACTTCTAAGGCGGTAAACAAAAAGCTTGGGCTTATGTCGGGATTGGACATCAAGCGCAGCTGCAAGGTTTCACGTTGACCTCCGGTTCAGAGGCAGGCATGGGCGTCACGGTGATAAGACAAAGGAAGACCTGAACAAAACCACTTTAAAACTCCCAGTTGATCAGTTGGGACTACAAAAAGAAGAAAACTTGTTTTGCGCACTGTGTCCGAGTGCAACTCTGCAAAGCGCCATCTCTTTTTAAACCACAAACAAATGCACACATTCGTGCACGCGTCGCCACCCCCCCAATTCAACACACACACTGTGCCCTGGGCTGATGACCTTCTGCGAGCAGCCAACCATCCTGTTTGTTCCACTTGAATGCAGGTATGTGACTGCTGCTTCTGCTGCTGCTATGCAACTGCAGCCAGACGCTCGAGCCACCAAGCTGCCAGAGACAATGAGAGAGAGAGCGAAAAGACGGGGAAGAGAGGAGGGGAGATAGAAAATATGTGTGGAGGGGGGGGAAAGAAAAAAAAAAAGGAAACGCGGCAGGCCATTAAGCTCAGGTTGAAAGGACAGCGCGTCCAAATAATGGAGACCAAGCTGAGAGAGATGGCAGGTTACGTTGACCTTCCCAACTCTTGAATGACACAAGTGATTCCAGCGGGGTAATGATGATGGGTAAAGGTTGATCTTATGTGCACATGATGCAGAATCACACAATAAAAACAGGGAGTATGTGTGGATTCATTAAACCTGTTCTCAGATTCTGTTAGAGCTTCTTTTATTCTTGTTAAACCTGATTAATATTGTGAATTCACCTCCTTTTTTCCCCACTAACGCCAGAATAAAAATTGATGCAAAAATATCTTGTTTTTGTAGAAATCCTAGCAGCAGTCACTGTAACTTTTAACTGCCAAATGGATTTCTTAAATAAGTTAAACCTCTTGCCGTTGGATGCAAAAATATGTAAAAGCCCCCGAAGACAAATTATCCAGTTGAAGCCAAGTTGTTGGAGCGATGCGACGGTGCCAAGTCCTGGCGCACCAGATACCTCGCCGACTGAAGAGTACCTCTTCAACGCTAAGTGCAGCTCCGCTCCGGAGAGGTCCGCTGATTAACTTAGCGCCGATTTATCTGAATATTTTCTAACGTGATGAAGAGCCCCGGCAGGTCCCGGGAAGCAAGGCGGCACATTCATAGATTCCCACATTCAAGCACAGGTGGGTGAATCCGCAGACAGATGGATGACTGAACACACACGTGGCGCCAGGACGAGGGCGCGAGGGCTGGTTTGAGCGCTGATTAAATGTGGCAGCGTGTCAATTGTAGTAGAGTGTGTGCGTATGGTCTATTGAGACGAAACTCACCGTTGCCACTTCAAGTGCTCGCTTTGCACTTTGTTAGCAGGCGATATTCCAAATATATCCTGGGATGAAAAAATGCTTTCGGGCGCAATTGGGTAGTCCTGCAACCAACCGAAGTAAATCAACTCAATGGCGCTCAGATGACATGTATGACTACGTTACTCCCTCCCGCCAAAGCCAACCCCAGCTATTTTACTTGGCCTGACATATCTTCGCAGGGATGGAGTGGCTCCACTTTCATTAAACAGTCGACGCTCAACACCAACTTTTCCATCAGTTCAAGACAAACCCTTCTTCAGGTCCATGTCTCCAACGCTCTGGATTTACGTGCAAACTGAACACAAGAGAAAGCATGTTTTAGTTTTACTCTGGCAAGAAATTAAGAGCGCACATCTTTCACGATTAATTTGACCCGCTCGCTCGCGCTGCATGAAAGCACACTCGACAGCTGCAGCACACACATCACTGGAGTCTTAATTCCAACACACCTCGGTGGACAAGGCCGGCTCAGCCTCTCGCAACCGGGCGAAGATGTGCAACGACTAGCTGAAGCACGAGCGAGATGATATAGAATGGCCCGTCTTCTTACATGGGTTTTACATTGTTCCATTGCTAATTCATTATCCAATCACACTTAGAGAACAATTGCAATCAATAGGAGCATGTTATTCATAAAAGTGCACTTTGTGAATCAATTTAGCCCCTATTAGATCACTGATGAATCCCCTTTAGAGAGAATGGTTCATTAATTCAGTCGAGGGCACGTTTCTTCTCCTTCGGTCTCTCCAAGTTCACTTGTAGCTTTTTTTTCCCCCCCTACAAGCTCACATCAAAAGGCTTACAGCTATACATAAAAATAGAAAGGGTCCACATTAAGTCATGATTCACTTTACCTTGTAAAAATGCGGGTGAGTCACAATTCTGCATATTAAAATAAAAAGTTAAACACGCCGCCGAACAACACACTCTCACAAAAAGATGCTGCCCTAATAGCCTGCGTATACTTTCCGTTTTGCAAGTCGTGACATTATGCACAGAATCGGGTCAAGAAAGGAGTTTGACTGGCATGCGGAGAGAGGAAGAGCTCATTAGGAGCCAGCGGCGGTGCCGTGTTAATGAGTGGGACAGGCTCGCGCGACGGGCAGGTGGACGACCCCGAATTTCCTGCACCTAGATGATGTTGTCCGTATTGACGAAGGCATTAGCGTCGGAGCGTGAACAACAAGATAGACGGCCTCTTCAACCGAGATGCGCCCCTGCACGTCGCGTAGATTTGCCGTAGCTGCAATTTCTAAGAGCTGAATTTTTTCTAAGAGCATCTAAAGTGTGCTTAATCATACACATTATGCACGCTTAAGATAAACTTTCAGAAATCATTACGATCCTTGCAAGAACTGAAGGTTCATCAGGTCCAGTGGTAAGTGGGCTTTTAAAATTCGGTCGTTCTTGTGCTGTAGGCAGCTGCACTTGATGCACACATGCAGAGGTTCACAAATACTCCCAAAAACGGCCTGTATCCCAACCTGGATGTACCACTTGAGGCCGCCATCTTTGTCAGTTCGACTGCCGGCTTACTCCACCACTGTCCGGTGCCAATCAAGCCTCAACTAATTCTACAAAGTCCCCAAAACCTGCAAGAGCAAAGGTTAAATGCTGAATTATGAGGGATCTCATAACTCTTTGTGTGGTTTTTCCATTTCCTCATCTTTGCTCCTTTCCAACTGGTCTCGCTCACTGGATGAGAGCTCGCTGTCAGTTAAATCTTCAGAGCTTATAAAGGTACAATAAAGCTTGACTGACTGACAGGCGGGCTACCGGCGTCACCTACTTTGATTTATTGACTGCTCGGAGGTTCTTTTGAGGTACAACGATCACTATGCATGTGACACAAGAGGCCCGCGGCCACTTCAGCCTCAAATTCAAATGAAGCAACCTCCTTGTCTCAATCTTTTCATTGATCTTGATCGCACGGCGAGCGGAGTGACAGGTGTCACGGCAGCCCCGCACTCTCGTCCACTAAAGCGGAAAGACATTAACCCAATGGGCCACCTAACCCGTAAAAGGCCTTCCTCCAAGGTTAAGAGGGGTTGTTGATGGTGCATTAACCCTGCTGGCTCACCTTGTCGCGGTGGTCTAAGTAAGAGGGGCAAGCCGCAGCGGTGCCAGAAGAACTGATTTAGAGGACGGGGGACATTATATGCAAGATTCCTTGTCATTCCTTCCCCGCCGTCCTCCTACTCGGATTTAATGCATGGGAGCGTCGCATCGTAAACCATACATACTGCGATAAGCACACACAAACACATGTACAACACGGCCGCGTCCTTGGGAAAAAATTGGTCCAGGTTGAGCTACAATGCGGTAGGAACATCGCTCCTGTCACAGTGTGCTAATACAATACGACTGCTTATGGGCCTGCAAGGCCACACAAGTAGGCACGGTGACAAAACATGTCAGCCGCACACAGGCTTATTTGACAAGCTGTAAAAACCGAAATCCCACCAGAGTAGTACATCACGGCTGGGGACGCGATGGGTTTATGACAGACACACAGTAAGATAAAAAAAAAAAAAACACCAACAACATATAAAGCAGACACAATGAAATAGGGATAGACATTAATATTTTTCACGATGTAAAGACAAATTTCTAGACTGGGTTCAGATTTCTGCACAAGAAAAGCTTTCCTTCTTGGGATTTGACACAGAACAGGTACTCAAGCTTTGAAAGTGATGAATAAAATCTGTAATCAATCGTGTATTTGACGGCTTGCCAATAATAAAATAATAAGAAGAGAAAAAACAAGGTCAAAATAGCTCTTGGTCTGTAGCCAGTTACAATTCAAACATGCTGAAACATCTACAGAGGTGAAACGGAGGTTTGAACTGAAGTTTTCTACAATACTGAAAACTAGTAGTTATTTTTTTAATGGATTTTCAACTTGCCAATTTTCTTGGCATCTGCATTTCAACCCGTTTGCTGCATTAGAGCAAATGGGTTGAACAGAACACACATCCCACGGAAAGATATAGGGCTAAGGATGACCTGGGTTCAAGCTGATGCTACACAATGACTGGATTCCAGCACTTGGACACGCTTCCCACCACCGAAACCCAATCAATCCAAATCTGCTTAACCCGAAGTATTAGGAAAATAGGTGTTCACTACTAAATCCCAAGCCGAAACCACACCGAGGGCAGAGAGGGAGAGGCAAGAGCACGGGTGTAAGGGATGAGTCTCTCGGATGTGGTTACTTAGCAGATAAATTATGCATTAAAACTGCACAGGTGGTGTGGGACGGGGGTTTTTTTTTTCTTCTTTTTTTTTTTTTGTAGGTGAAGGGAGGGAGCCGAGCAGCTGGGGAATTCATAACAGAAACGGAAGAGCGAGCGGAGGGGAGAGGGAGAAGCGCGGAGACGGAGATACTCCCGAGCTTCATATCACAGCCAACAGATGTTCTCCCATCAAAGAGGCAGCAGGCAGGCGGCGGGGCTACTCAACCCCGGCTTACACGGCTAATGTGACCCCCCCCCTCGCGCACAAACACACGCACAGACATACATACAAGGCACGGGCAAACACACACACACCCGCAGCAGTGAAGGGCTCGGTAACGACCCGAGGCTATCATGGTGGCAACTTGTTACACTTTTTAAATTGACACAAATTGATCCACTTAAGACGTGCGTGTTAGGGTGGGCGATGGCAGCAGGTCTGTCGGGACACTGACAAAGTACCATTAGCAAAGGAGCGCCAACCTGCACCCGACGGGGATCGGCGGTACCGGCGTGTGAACTGAAGCGGGGGGTGGGGGGTGGCGTCACCATAGAAACAGAGCACGTTGATGCATATGTGATGAAAAAACAACAAAAAGAACACATGTGATAGCGTACTCCTGGGTGCCACCCTACTCAGCCGGTGTGGACAGGAAGCCAGCTGAGAGATGACACGCATGGAACCGCACGCAGCGTCCCTGGAGGTAGTAGCTCCAGCATATGGAGCCTTATGTCATGTGGGCTGTTTTTTTTTTTATTTATTTATTTTTCCGCAGCCAATAAAGACGAGCAAGATCAGAGCAAGCGGAAGCAACGCATGGGAATACAGCATGCAATTAAGAGATGACCAGCTCTGAGCGCGTGACACAGACACTCGATCCTCAAAGGTCTGGATTAAGAGGCAAAAGAGACAAAAATGAGCCGCCGCCGAAAGGGGGAGGAGGGTGTACGGGGCGGCTTGTCCTGCATCGATCCTGCATTTGTTTACACGAGCGGCCACTCTCGCTCTCGTCCTTGTCCTTAGGCCCTGGCAATGAAACGATCTCGATAATCGCCACAGAGGAAATTTCCTCAACGACCAACGGATGAGTCACGTTATGATTAATGTTTTCTATTTGGGTCGGCATTCACTTGCACAACCCTAACCCCCGTTACGCTACAGAAAGGGTTACACAAAGGGTAAAGCGTGGAGGCCTGAAGGGAAGGGGACGACGAGTGACCATGAGTACGCAAACACATCTGAGATTTGGAAACATTTGGATCTTGATATATAGAAGATAAACTACCCACTTCACCGCTTGAAAGGGGAACATTATTCTGCAGACGTCCCAGTCCGTGATAAGAATCAAACCTGTATCTGCGCGTCCGGTAACATTTTTCAATTTGATAATCATTTTCATTTAATATGCTAGGATAGGAATCAAGCTTATACTTGATTTATTTAGAATTTAAGCCTAAACTGAACATTAATATCATTACTTTTATATTGCAGGTAATTATAGTGGTACCATAATTACCAATAACCATCAATGTGAAAGTATTTAAATCGCTTTGACCACAATCAGGGAAGGCGAAGTCTTCTTTTGTCCTTCAAATGTCATGTATGTCTATTCCCCACCACAACAACTGTCTTTCTTGTGACCTTGGAGCCAAGCTGGCGAGTCTCTTCCCACGTACGCACCCACCTGGATTAAAGGTGGGCTGAAATCAACACCGACTGCACGGCACCCCACCCGTCGTCCCTTACGCCCTCTGTCGCTTCAATCACCCTTCCCCTTCCCCTTTGAGATATGTTATATCTCTATATATCTACTTCCACTTCAATATCTATATATTGTCCGCGAGAGCACGCCCCTCTCTCTCTCTCTTTCTCTGTCCGTCTGATCACTGGAAATTACACGAGAGCTTAAAACGCCGAGAGGAGAACGAGGACAGCAAAGAGTAAGTATAAAGCAGAGTGATTAAGAAAAAAAAGGACTACTTCGACGTTACAGTGTATAAGTATGCAATTAAAAGGCAATTAATCAACTTTTTAATTAACAGGCTGGTCCGTCCCTTAGTTGCCATGACAACCGGTTTCTCGCGGGGTGGCATCGCCGCTACTACTCTGCTACTACGCTACTTTTTTTTTTTACCCCCCTTCCTCCTCTGTAGACCAGTCCTGATCATTGCTGGTGGGAGATTATGGGAGAAGAAACGCGGGACCGGGGGAGACTGACGGAGAGGTTAATGTGAATGTGGCGGCGGCGAGGAACGGCGACGGAAAGCATGAACAGGATGGGGGGGGGGGGACAAGGAAAAGAGATAAATGGGACAAGGGAGGGAGAGAGGACTAAAGGGAGAAGAAAAAAACAAAAAACGGTCATACTGTGAGCATCATAAAGCCCCTGGAAGTCTGTGAATCTACATTTCGTAGGGTGATTCAGGGGTCGGATGTTCGCAAACAGCTGCTGCTCCTCATTTAGGAAATGAGTGAGGTAATGAACATTTTTGCAGGTGGAACTAAGGCTGATTATTGTCACCTACTGCTGTGATAAACAGACATTAAATGATAAAACACCAAAGAATATCTTCTGTCTTCCTTTTTACATCAACTTAAACTCTGATTGAGTAATTAGGAGATGGTTCAGACAAGTCATGTGATCAATTCCTTAAATAAACTGATAGAGATTGGCAGTAAAATACTCAAAATATAAATGTGCATTGCTAAAATTGCTAATTTTGACAGTAAGTCCCATCCACATATAAAACAGAGAGCTCTTAACCCACAGTGGAGGTCTCTAGCGACTAGTCACTGGTTGCCAAGGTAACCCTAGTGTAGGTTTCCCACCTAATAAAAGAAAAAAGTGTCAAAGCGAAACAAACAGAACCTGAAAATATCACGAGTGTATCAACAGAGCCAGCTCGGTAAAGAAGTACAGCCAACGTCATCGCTCCACTCGGGGTTCACTGGAGGCTTCCAGCCTAAAGCAAAGTCGCGGACGGCGTTTTCCCGTGGGGAAGGGATTCCTGTGTCATGCAAACGTATTCTTATCCCACTGCTCAGCTCACAAATAAAAAGCTTTCACTTCAAAAGTAGCAGAGAAGTGTGTGTTGTAGATTTATTTCCATTCATTTATTCTGCATAGGCACTTGCTCTTGCTGCAAGTGTTCTGCAAGTCTTGGGTACAAGACACAGTGGAAAGTAAATGATGATCATAGCCAAAAAAAATGCAAAATGAGTAGGTATTAAGTTTAACTAATCTCAATTTTCCGTTAATATTGCTCAATACAGGCTCATCAACCATCCAAACCTCTCGGGAAACCCTTACCTATTACGGTGACTCTACAAAATCTGTGTCCCAAGTACACTGGAACCATGCAAAATGGTTTACGGAAGAGACCCGCACCAATACATGGAGGAAGTGGACGAAACAGGCAGCATGATATCTGGTATATACCGCAAAAAAAAAGACGGAGAACAAACAGAGCAAAAGGGAAGAGGGGCATGAAAAGAAACTGGTACAACAGTGGGAATCGGAAGTGCAGGGATGACGAGAGCCTGTTTACGTAACCGTCTCTCCCTAAGGCAAGAAGAGAGAGCGGGGGGAAAAGACAGAAAGTCTGTGAAATGCACAAAAACTAGCAGAGTGGTCTCATTCTCTAGATTTAGAGTGTTTTCTGCTAGGCTAGCAAAGCCAGGAGACTGAACCCAGTGGATGTGGAGTGACCTAAATTAAGAAGGGAACGCTTAAGCATTAGTATGAAAAACAAGCTCTCGCGCTTGGATCTTCACAGAAAGTGTCAGGTTATTTCATGTACGTCGTATGGCCTTTTAGTAAAGCGTCCCACTTTCTGTTTGGATGATGAAGTAGCATAGATTAGACACGTCCTTGAAGGCTCATTTAAAAGTACTGCGGGACATAGACGTAGGGATATAGGGACGTAGGGAAGTAGGGACGTAGCCTACGCCGGTACCAAACTCTAGTCGGCGTTGTGTCTTTATTGCCAGTTGGGGTAATTTTTGTTTCTACTTCCTGCTTCACTTTCAACAATGGCGACTGAAACTTCTGCGGAAATTTCGCCAAACACGAGTCATATGAATGCTTATATCTCCGAACCTCTTCAGTTAACCTTTGCTCAGTGTTTTCCATCTTTATTTACCGAAAATGATTAATTTGGAGATGGAGAGGCAGCCAGAAATATTAAAGCGTAAACTCATTACTACCAAGCGGACCAAACATTGTTGGCTACGGCGTTAGGGTCTGCACAGGATCTGCATATGCACCCCACTGTCACCGTAGCTACAGCGCCAAATTGACGCATATGTCTAAACCGTCTATAAGGGTCAGTCGAGACAGACCAACAAAAGATGCTCCCGTAACGGTCAATGCAAAGCATATATAAAGTGGGAGAGCAATCTGAATCTGTCACCACCAAGTCACCATGAGCCGTAAGATCCAATCTGCTAACCGTCCATCTTCCCTCCTATCCAACCTCCCTCCTGCCGCCTCCTTGTATTCATCCATCTCCTCTTCTCTCGGCAAGTCGCCATACTCCAAGGTTGACGGCCCGTGAAAAAGGATCCATCCATTTTCCATTAAAGGCGAGCACTTTTAAAGGGTCTAACAAACATGTTGACTGCCATATCACACGCCAGCGATGGGCGATTTATAACCCGGCTACGGTCGCGACAACGTATTATAGTTTGTTGGACTATCCCGGGATTGTTCCCGACGGTTATAGTTCCCAACAGCTGGCAGAAACGTGACTCGTGCCACCTCTGTAATACTGCTCTAGAAAAGTAGGGTGACAGGTAGCAGCCGCCGAGACAAATGAGCGGGATGATTTTCCTCCGAAAAGGGGAAGAAACTGCAGAGACACAAACTTCTATTTGGGTGCTCTCGTTGGGAAGCACCAGAAAACCATTTTAAGAGGACAGTAGATTAAAAAACACATCAGCGAATCAATGCAACTCTCCTCAGCGAGAAAGCATTAGAGAGCAAGCGGCGTAAGGGAGGAATAATAAATAGGGCGCCTAATTCGGGGCTTAGATTGGGAAAGTGTAAAAGGGAGAATGGGAATAGGGGAGTCAGAAAGACAAAAGAGGTTGAATTAAAGATGAGATGACAAAGAGAAGGACGGGGGATGATGATGATGATGATGGTGTGTAGGTACTGAGGCAAGAAGAAAATGAAAGAGAGAAAAACAGTGGAGGAGTTGAAGGTGTGTGTGTGTGTGTGTGGTTGGGAGAGAAAGTGAGAGGAATGTAGAAGAACGAGAGGAAAGTGAGAAAAAAGAATAAGCAAATACATTTAGAGGAATAGAATTGGCTGCTCAACCAAGAGAGGCCTGCAACTGTGTCTGTGCAGGTAATAAAGCGAGCTGATGAGGCGTTCGCATCCACGCGGGGTACGCGGAAATCTTCTCCTCTGCGTTTCTGGCTTAAAAGTAGACGCGTCTCTGTTGAGAGGGAGCTAAAAGACGAAGAGGTCAGCGGCGTCAAAGGCGCTCCGACGCCCTTTCAGGTGAGGTCTCATCTCGACGACGTTGGAACTAATAAAAGCAGGACTCATTAAGAGGGACGGGGGTTTGAAGATCCCAACCAGCACGGGGAACATTTAAATAGCGCCCCGAAGAAACAAATATTTAGCATTTCATTAGACGGCGGAGAACAGCCAGGCGAGCAGAGAGGCAAGAAAAGTAAGGGAGGCGTGTTTCACTGCCGACCCATATTAAACGGAGTTAAGTGTGGCTCCGAGCAGGGGCCCTAAAAAAATGTCAAAGTGTGTGTAAATGACTATAACTTGCGCGCGTCTTATTTTTAGTGCTATTGCAAAAAGCCCGCCCCGCTGCGCCTCTTCTCTGATTAAATAAGGACGATTACAGAGGACACCTGAAGCAAAAATACATAAAAAAAATTATATAAAAAAAGCGCTCTTAATGTTTTCCCTGCATCTGCTGAATGACTTCAAAAATACATAAATGTCAGTCATCTGCAGGGGGGAAAAATGTCAGCGCCGCTTCTGCCCGTGATGGATGTTCACGTTTGTCTGTACAAAACCGCTGCAAGGTTACGGCAATGTCACCGATGCAAGTTACATTGTGCATCTGATCAAATCTTTAGAAGCGTTGAGGAAGGATATGTTTTCAAGGTTGAGTAGTTCCAGGTAAATAAGCAGCGTTTAAGTGTCTGCGCCGAGCTCCCGGGGCAGCGACCTTTGTTTTGCGACTCGCTAATCAAAGCCGTGCAGTCCGAGGTCAAACACGTCCCGTGTTAAAATTCGAGGCTCGCTGCCCGTGTTGCACGCGCTCATTGGAGTGCCGGTGGGAAGCAGTCAGCCACAACCGGTCCCCGGCAAACCAAGTGGAAAAGTGTCTCCTTACAGTGTCCCAGGAGGGTCTAACC
>JASGAT010365194.1:0-13097 GCA_030220025.1 Chelon auratus
CTCTGAACTGAAGAAGATGAGTGATGAAACGTCTTCTGAAAAACTCTTCAAGTCCAGTTGCCTTTTTTGAACCTTTTTTGGACATTCTCCTAGATCTAAATGAAAAATGTGGAAGTTAAATAATGGTGCGCCTGTCTTTTCAGTGTCACTCTCTCTCTCAGCTGAAGTCAGTGCCAAGAAGAACACGGTTTCTAAAGAAAGCTTCTTCAGAGAGATTTGGGTTTTCAAGCAGAATGGGGGATTCCCCAGTGCAGGCAGCGGCAGGAGTAGATTCCACTGAGATGCCAAAGAGTGCACGACAGTTCTTAATCAAGGGGTGTGCCGAAACAGATCTCTCCTCAAAGCCTTTGTGACAGGATGAGATTGCTGTGGCATACAGCTTAATCAGAGATACGTCTAGGTCCCCACACCGCCAACATCTGAGGAAAGGTCAGCACGAACGCCTGAGAACCATGATTTACCTGGAGAGGGTTAGGCCGTTCATCCATCTATTTGGAGAATCTCTAACAAGAAACATGACTTGCACTGTATGCATGCCAGAATCTAGGAAGTAACAATGAACTATGCCACTTTTGTGTAGTGCTTACCAGTTACCTGAGTACACAAACATCTGTGTGCTCATATGCTATTGCCCAGAACACTAATTACAGTATTTAAATACAGGATGATAAAGAAAGGGAAAAGTCAGAAGCCTATGAATCCTATGCATGAAATCATGATGCCCAGTGCCCTAAACAATGCTGTAGTATCTGGTGAAAGAATTAAAGGGGAACAACTGGCTCAAGATTCAAGCCAAAGAGCCTATCAGTCAGTCTAATTGAATGAAGTTCACTCTCACCATGACAAAGCAGGCCAGGAGCAGTTGCTGACCGCACTTGTTGACTAGGTTTTGTAGATAATGAAATGGACAAAGCATTACATCAGAACACTGGGGACTGACTCTTCAGTTTAGGGGGTACTCAATGGATTTGGAAAAAGAACCTAACTGTTAGCAATTTGGCATGTTCCCAGATCTGCTGGTTCTTCAAAACACTTTTTGGATTGATTGCAACCTTACTCTCAAGCAGATTGATTCATTGAACTTTTACATTTTAGTAAACTTGACTCAGGGAAACACACAAGAATTCCAGTGTACCCTTACAGTAATGTAGTTGTGCAAATGGCAAATAAACTCTAAACTTCTGTTCTAACTGCTTTAATTCAGGAAATCGTCCCAACCATGGCTGTGCCATTCTTGTGGGATGAATTAACTGTCTTTGATGCATTCACAATAAAAACTGCATTTCATGTAGAGACAATACTATGCAGCCATCCTGATCATTTACTGTACCCTGACTTCGTACTTTTAGACAGGTGCTACTTGACACAATATAGTCCCTTCGTCCCGTTAAGATGTTAAATGTTATTCACTTGTTTGTGTCACATCTATTAGGACCCCACATCAGAAGCCAGACTCTCAGGTATTTGTGCTCTGACGTCCATTCTGACAGTTAAAACCAGAGCTCCACTCAGCTGGCATTGGCTTCCAATTTTTTGCAGTGCAGCACATTTTTATTGCTGTGGGCAATCCACAGCATCTGGCAGAGAGTGCTATGGACTGGGCTGTATGTAAGGTGTACTTGCCCTGGTAGTTTTTGTTGCTTTTTTTTTTTTCTTTTCGTGCCCCGTGAAGAAAAAAGTCAATGGTTTTGGTACAGTTAGCAACCAAGGTTAACACTTCCTTAAATATTAACATCAGACTGCTGGCTCTTGCTCTGAATATTTAGGATGAAATTATAAGACTGCACAAATGATATGATCACTGTGCACACAAAAGGTTTTGATCAGGAACTAGAATAACACACATATTTAACATTGTGTTGCTTTCAGATGTTGGAATTTTCCTACTCAGTTTCTTTGTCTCTGTAGATTCTAGTAGCAGGAGGATTTTTACTTTAGTACAGTTTAATTTGCCTAGCCCTGCTGACAGCCTTATTTCTGGTTTGTTTTCTTGTTTTTTTCATTTTCATCTTTTATTTTTTTATTTTTTTATCATCTCACCAAATTACTCATTACCTCCTAATAGAACGTCTTTTTTACCCTCGTGTTTATTACACCTCCAGTCTTAGAGTTATTGATCATAATTTCCAGTAGAGATGTAGTTAAACCCAGAGCTTTTAAGCATCGTATGTAGAATCAAGCCTTGAAGTCATCTGGAGAAACATTAAGTCGCAAGTTGGAATTGTAACATACACGTTCTAATTTAATTTCTTTAGGTGGATTATTGAGCCAGTTCCATTTCTGCGTTCATACACATTGTCATATGTGTATGTTATTTGTATATTTGGATTTTTGAACAGGGCAGAGAAGAATTTAAAGAATAATCTAATATTCCTATACTGAATAAGACCACATTGGTTAAGTGACTTTATATATTATAAGTTCATTTAAAAGTATGATATTTGTCAGGAGAACAGAGCACTCATCTGTTGTTATCAGTACTTTACTGCTGTTAAAGTAAAGGCCCATTTGTCTTTGTATGTATCTTTCCATTAAAAGATACATACATCCACTTAGGCCTCCTCACTGAGTCTTAAGAGTTCCCACTTGACAAGGCCGCAATGGCCGCTTCCCATACTCAGGCCATCATGGCTGAAAACAGTTTATTGTGTTCCTCCACAACTTGCACTGTGGTTGAAATGCTAAGCAAGTGCAGAATAAAAATGCACTGTGGTGTATGAAATAACATATGGAAAAAAACTCAATAACCTGTAATAACATTTTTATAAATGTTCCTCAGGAAAGAAATCTAGAATTTAAAGAGATATAAATGCCCCATGTGCAACAAATTAAAGGTGACCTGGCATAAACTTTTGTCAGTGGAGTTCATTGAAGTGGTTAAGCATCAACCAATTCTATGTGATTTTTGTTTTTTTTCTTTCATGGATTTATTGTCAACGACTTAATCCTGTTAATCCTGTTTTAGTTGTCCCCAACTTGGCTGTCTTTAATTCTTTCCTGGTAGATTTTGCCATGCTTTGTCAGATGGGTTGGGAACTGTTGATGAACTGCCTTCTCCAGGTCTCTCCTGTGAGGTTACATTGGTCACCTCTCTGACCAAGATCACTAGGGTAATCATTTCAGTCTGGGAACAATCGTGGTGGTTTCAGACTACTTCATGTCACAACTGTCGTGCTCCTGGGAACGCTCACAGCTCTGTCTAATGATGCAGCATCTCATACACTGATAGCTAAACTACAATATGTCCAATGAATTCAAATGTCCACTTATATTAATCGACATTTAAAATTGTATTTATTTTTTTAATTTGAAAGAAATTCTTAAAAAAATATATAATGTCATTAGGGTTAATGCAGCGCAATTCACCACTCTGAATTTATTTAAATGCAATGCAATTAATTATGCAGTAAATGAAAGGGTCTCGATATTTTCTGAAGCAACTCTATTTGAAGACAAACAATGTATATTTCTGAAATGATTTGAATGACTGCAGAATTGTTATTGTCCATGTACTGGCTACGTACTCTGTAGATCAGTAGGCTATGAAAACACTTTCATGCACTATATTTCTACAGCGCGTGTGGTCTCATGTGGTGAGATTTTTTTTTTAATTAAGACCCCTACAAATTCAACAGCACTGATATTGAATTACAAAACATTTAACATAAAGCCCTCTACAGTGATTATTAAAAGTAAATGCTATTTAAACGCTCTCCTCTCTGCCCGCTTTAATGTCAAGGAAGAAGACAAGGCTTTGCAGTGATGCAAGGTTTGGAGGCATGTTTTACTGCATATAGACCGTTTGAGTGAGCTGCGTCTCCAGGCCCAGTCTGAGACACAGACAGAGCTGCGTCCTGGGGCTCAGAAAGTCACGGCTGACTGATGCTGCGGAGATTGTAATTGTATGGCACTTATCTGCTCTCCCACAGGGCCTCTGCACACCAGCAGATCAACTGCAGCCTATAGCGAACACACATGCACTCACGCGCAATTATATGCACACCCCAAACTCTGCTGTGTGTGTTGAGACTTTCATTCCATCTGCTAATGCAATTAGGTCCAGTGTTCCTGTAAATTCATGTGCAGCAGAGACCAGGCACTAAAAGCGAGACAGCAGAGGACTCGACACAAGCACACACACACAGACATGCACACACTATGAGGTGGTAATTTAAGTATAATCAGCGCTCTTGTCTGTGGTCGTGATGTCCCGTGTTTCCCAGCTTTCCCTACTGTAACTCCAGCTTTGTTTCCCATGTTTGTCTAACCGGCCTGACATCTCTCTGGCTTCTGCTTCTAGATATAGACCTCGTCCTGACCTGCAGCTCTCTCATCTGTCCTTTGTGTCTTTTTCTTCTCTCTTCTTTTCCCTGTTTGTTTCATCGTTTCATTTCTGGACCTCCTTCATTTGTTGCTTGATTTTCAACCCCACCTCGTGGCCACTGCAGGGCTTTGGGTTTGTAACATTTGAAACGAGTGCAGATGCTGACCGTGCACGGGAGAAACTAAATGGTACAATCGTAGAGG
This sequence comes from Chelon auratus, assembly GCA_030220025.1. NCBI lineage: Eukaryota > Metazoa > Chordata > Actinopteri > Mugiliformes > Mugilidae > Chelon > Chelon auratus. Next base: position 4,528 of record JASGAT010365194.1, read on the forward strand.
GACGCAAAATAGAGGTGCCTTCCTTTTACTGTCTCTCCTTACCTCCTGTCCCTCCCCACCCCACCCCGTTCTTTTATGCCACTCCTCCTCCCCCGACTCTTCCCTTCCTTTCTCTTTCTGCCTGATGTATCCTGAAATACTCCCTCCCTTTCCTCTCTTCCACTATCCATTTCCTCCTCCCTACCTGCCTGCTGCACCTTGAACGCTGCATGCCGAACCCTGATCCGTAAGTGTGTGTGAGAACGCCATACCTATTCGGCAGTATGATAGTGTATTAAAGTGTTTTGGAAGGAATTATGAATCCTGTTTGGTTTATTGTGGGTTTTGTCATGTGTGTTTGTACCCGTGGCATGTGCATGAGCTCACATTTCATTTGAGTAAGAAACTTCTTTGCTTGAAATAAATGAAATCCAAATGATAATCAGTGCCACGCACCTTATTAAAGCTTACTGCCTTCAATTCTTAGCTGTCACTGTCCCATTTTGATTTTACCATCCTCTTGCTCACTATCCGTCCTGGTGTCAATGTTATTCATTGATGGTCTGTGATATATGACTGGAAAGATGTTTGTTTTACCATTTATCTGATTTCCTGACATTGTTATTTGAGCAGGACGTGGTGGTTGGTGTGCGTTAACCAAGAGCTTGAAGTGCCTAAACAAAATCATAAAAATATGGGTGCTGTGCTTTGAAGAATGTATTCTGTGTATTCGCAAATACATTTTTAAGTCGCTTACCATCCAGACGTTGTTTTTAGGTCCTAGACATCTTTTCATAGAACACACCATGATATGATCTCTGAGAGTGTGGGCGTTTATGTCAGTGGGCAGTGTGTGCATCAGAGCAAACAAGATTACTATCAGATTATTCAGATAAATTACATTATGTCTCTCGAGCACTTTTTTTTTTTTTTTTTTTTATNTATGTATTCATTGCCATTTTTCCATCCAGTTCTCTCTGTCTTTTTTCTATGACGTTGTTTCGACATCAGATCTTGGACTCACTGCATGGAGCTTCTCTTGGTGCAATGACAAAATACCACAGTTGCATGGAGTGTGGTCATAATGTGGATTATTCACCGTACAGACTGTTTGTTGCGTGTATTATTTATTTTATTTTTTTGTGTGTTTTTGTGCACCGGCTCTCACGCTAACCTCTGTGCCTCTGCTGACAGGTCAACAATGCCACAGCCAGAGTAATGACCAATAAAAAGGTGGCAAATCCTTACACAAACGGTAAGACGTCAGCTTCATTTCCATCTCTTCCTAAACCCTTTTGCAAATATTCTAATGCTGCTTTCCTTTCATTCTCTCCCCCCACTCTCATAACTTCTTCTCCTAGCCACTAGTTTCACGTGTTCTCTCTACTCTCATCACTAATCTCACTGCCAGACCTGGCTACTTTACAGAACAACCGATCTTATGGGTGCGTTTATGAAAAAGATTTAGATTATGACGCAGTTCTGCCCACTGAGCTTAAAGAGAAAGCAAACTAAAAGCTCCAAATGGAAAGCCATGCCGCAGATTCTGGCTTCGCACAAAAACCTCAGATTTGATTAATGAAATCTGTATTTGTCAAAGGGGCCGTGGCTCTGGCTTGAAATATCACACAGGCGGCAAAGTGACATCTTTTCTAACTTGCCAGAGACAGGCGTTAAAAAGGTAAAAAGAAAAAAGGCGGCAGAGAAAGGGGCAGATCGGAGATGGGAAGGGGGATATAAAGCAGAGGTGGAGATGGAGAATTCGGTAGATGGACTAGAGAGTAAATGAATAGAGCCAATAAAAAGAACCAGGAGTCATTCGCAAAGAGGGAGGGAAGCGCCTTTAGAGCAGTTCCCTCTCCCATCTCTCACACAGACGCACTTTGTGGTGATGGAAGGAAAAAGCGGTGGAGGGAAAGAGCGAGAGCACGGCGGAGACAGTGAAAAGTAAAAGGAGGCGAAGGGCGGGGGAGGAATTAAATGGCCAGATATGTCAGCACCTCTCTTCCACGTCCACACGCACACACACACACGTACACCAGCGCACGCAGACGCACACCCCTATCCTGTCTGAGGGTGCACAGAAAGAGAGAATGAGCCCAGAAGAGTTTACCATTCGTCACTGTCATCAAACACACACAAAAATACACACACACCTATTTTCTCCTAGCTCATCTCTCTCTCTCTTTCTCTCTCTCTCTCCCTCTCTGTCTTTTGCTCAGTTCTGTTCAGTCTGCTTTATTGGCTTCAGTGGTGGCTGAGCAAACTGTTGCCAAACACCAAAAATACAACTGAATAAATAACAAGAAGAGGAACGACAATAGAGCTCAGCAACATTTTTTGACAGTTTTTTTATGAGTGATGAGAGTGTAAGGTAACTTTGTCGTTTAATACTGATAGCAAAAAGAATCCAATTTGGTTCAAAATGTTTTTAAAACCCCAAAAATTAAATGTTCAAAAACAAAATTAAAAAACAATTCAAGCATTGTCATTGTCTGTGGAGAGGAGTTGCCGTTATGATCAGGAACCATGTCATCTGATACACACATTCTTTTTATTAAATTAAATTAGATTTAACAATACAGTTCTCTATATCTAATTATATAGATAGATAGATAGATAGATAGATAGATAGATAGATAGATAGATAGATAGATAGATAGATAGATTACAATATTAAATAAATTAAATACATATTAAATAAGATATTATATCTGTATATTATGTCAAACATGTCATTAAAATAATATGAATGTCTTAAATATTGTAAATCTATTCCTCATGCTTGATCTATTTTTGCCACAATACTTACAATACAATACATTTTTGTGTTAAGAGTAAACTCTTCTTTTGCAACTTGCATGAGTCAGTGTCCTGATGGTTGCCCACACGCGTTCGGAAAAGATGACAGCGTAGAGATGCTGCAGAGACGGCTCATTTTGGGAGCCCAGACAGGTGCATATTCCTTCAACACAATGCAAACATTCATCCAGTTGTGTGTGTGTTTGTGTGTTTGTCTCCCGTGCAGGCTGGAAGCTGAATCCAGTGGTTGGAGCAGTATACGGCCCCGAATTTTATGCAGGTAAAAAAAAATCTGAAAACGTACAGTAACAGTTGTGTTTTGTTTGGTTTTATTCCCTTCCCTCTGTGTTGGTTCTAATGTGAATGACGTGTGCAACAGTCTACCCTGTCTACTGGAATAAACCTGAAATTACAGTTTTACACATTTCTGTATGTGCAGAATGGAGTGGGCTGCACTGATTTATTTACATTGTGGCATGTCTGTTGGCAAATGTCTGTGTACTTGTGTTCCTCATGCTGAAGGGATTTCCTCTATTCTTGTCACAAAAAGCAAGACCACATAGTATACATTAGAACATTTTACGGTGAAGACTTGGTTTAAGATTAGGGTAAGTATAGATTTAGTGAACGTATCCAGGGAATCACTATAAACCTGTGTAAATGTCTGAAGTGATGGAAACATGACTGGGTTTGCGTGTTCAAACTGTGGTCACACAATTTGAAGTGGCAGCTTGGTTTCATTTTGTAGGAACGCTGAGACTGTCCGCTCTCCTTAACTGCACTCCTTTTTGCTCATTAGTCTGAAATCTGTTCATTCCCAGACAGCTTTACAGCACTCCTCTAAATAACTGCCCTGACAGAGAGAGGCCGTCCATCACTTTTATTTCCCCTTCCCTCTTTTCCAGCTTTTCTGTCTCTGTCCCTTCATCCATCCCTTCACCCACCCACTGAACCGAACGACAACCTTAGATGACCTCGTGCAAAACCTATATCATGGTTCTCCACGCTCTGCTGTCTGTCTGGATTTATTCTGTCTGTATGTGTGTGCGCGGTCATGTGTGCACCAGAAGCAAATGAGTGTGTTTGTCTATGTCTGTGTGTGTCTTTAAACACAGATAGCGTGCTTGTCGCTTTGCAATTGTTGTTCAGTATTTCAGATAATGAGATAATGTTGTTGATACCAGATTTACCAGTTCATGCCCTGCATAAAATTCCGATCACATCCCTTCAGAGGCTCGCAGCATTTTGTTTCAGAATTTTGAAATAAGCTTAAGATTTTGCAACATCTTACTGTTGTTATATGGTGCATGTGTGTGCACTGCGATTTAAGGACTATGTGCACATAGGTCTGTTGGTTGGCACTGAAGTAGTATTTAATACAGCAGACACACAAGTGTAATCAAAGAGCATGCTCAATAATAAACACATTAATACGGTGTACTGTTTTGTCTCTATGTGTTGTACCAACCCATGGTGGGACTGTAGTAGAAGCCTGGATGCCAGACCAGCTTCCCTGCCTACAAATACTTTGTGGCGAAAAGCTGGTCTGGTGTTGCTCCGTTGGGAACTAATTATTATCCGTCAAAGATCTTCTGGGCCCGTCAACTTGTTAGGCCAGATGTTGTTTGGTGATGGACGGAGGAGTAACATGCCATCTGAGTGCAGTGGAGTTGAATTAGCTTACAACTTAATACTGCTGTTGGAGAAGCGAGCTGTTTAGAGTCCACTGACGCGTCTCTCGTAAAAGATATTGTCGAGAATGCCTGATTGTCACATGCTTCATTTCTGTCACTGATTGTAGGACTATGTGTGCAGGAGATTCTGATTCTGTTAATTCTGGCTAATGGGTACTGGGGCAGCTGTGGCTCTGTAGGTTGAGCAGGTTGTCCACGAACCGAAGGGTTAGCAGCCCAGTCCCTTGAGCAAGACTCTGAACCCCCAGGCACTTGTGTGAGCGAATAGGCAGATGTGTCACTGTGACTGTAAAGCGCTTTGAATGCCAACTATATAAAAACAACCATTTAGCATTTACTCCTAGGGGGCTTTGAATATCGTTACCAGCGGACCAGATCTAGTTCTCATATGGCTAGGACTTACAACACACAACACATACTAATTTCGAAAATGGTATTGCCTGGAGTGGCCTTAAAGGCACCACTGAAATTCTCCAGGCCTCATTTTTCCAGTAGGACAGACGGATGGATGGAGGGAGGGACAGAAGAATGGGAAAATGGAAACTCTGTTCTGTCAATATTCTGACTGCCCTCTGCATTCTTCTTTACTGTAGCTCAGGTCTGCTGGAGTTCAGTCACTCATAAATAATACACAGACTGGTTTATATCCACCTCCACCTTTTGCACTTCCTGCACCCTCTTTTAGTTGTTTCTGATTGTCTCTCTCCTCTCACCTCCACCATATGAAAAATTGAAAAATCTCCACCTGTGAGCAAGGGTGCGTGGGATTAGGATTTCTTCTGGAATAATTATGACTATATTTAATATAGTTTGGGGCGGGAGTAAAGCAGGATGTTGAGCAGGACGTAGGGGCAATTAATCACCCTTTATCAGACGGCTTTTCCCAGCACCCATCAACTGAATCGGCCTCCATAAATCCTGGCAAGCTGACAGTGCACTCCATCTCCATTGCTGGGCTCAGCTACAGGTTTATTGTGTGCAAACCCCATTCAGGAGAATGACAGATGACCTCTGCATGCGTACACACCCATACTCACACACTCGTGAAAACCCATGTGTTGGTACACATGTAAGCATATGTACAGTATTTTGCATACCTCCGTTCCATGGCACGCACCAGAATAAGTAGACACTCATAGTTACACACAACTATACTGTTCTAGGCACACAAAATATATACTATGAATCCTTAAATAATAAACTGGAGCTCAGGTTATGACCAGGTGTTAAACAATAGTCAGATAACTGTCCAGACTAAAACAGAAGACAGAAATGTTGGGATCATCTGCTCCCATGGGTTTGAAGTTTATCGGGGCTTTGTATAAATCTATTTATTGAAAATAAACAGAGCATGTGTATTGAGTCCATCTGAGAGATTTCATGTTCACAAAAAAATGTTAGACAGTGTATAACACTGTAATATAGTGGGAAGTCAAGATAAAAGAAAGCAAAGTAATTCAAAGTTCTCACTGCATGTATACTGCATTTAATGTGTCTATCGTACAGTTGAATGTAGTCTGTGTTTGAACCTGACTCATCTAAATCTCTCACAGAAATCTTATTTACTGGACTTATTTACTACAAATTTGTAACGCCAAATACTATTTGTTAGTGTTTTCAATGTTATGTTGACTAAGGGAAATGTTTATTTATTTGCCCTGGTAGAATATGAAATCTTAGAAATACGTGTTCTGCACATGCACAAACACTCAATTTTTCAACACGTTTCTTGTTAAATCCCAAAGAGAGGAGTGAAGTGAAGATTAGTGTTACTATGTTTAAAATCAGCCATGAAAAATAATGCGTACCTACTGTACAAAGGCAAATTATTATTGATAGGCTTGAAAGGCATCCTGGAAAAGTTCATATTTTACAGTAGTCCGGATCTGAAAAAGCTCCTGGAAAGTCGAAAGAAAAAAAGTCAAATTTCTTAATATCTGAAGTTATGTTGAAAGACACAATGAAGTTCAAATTACTGACTACAGGAACCCTAAATACCCCAAGGGTTTTGAATAAACCTTGTATTGTGCCAAAGACATTGTGCATCGTGTTTTGAATAATAATAAAAAAGAAAAACAAGAATTTAAAAAAAGTCACCATTATACTGACAATAGTAACCAGACACTCCAACTTTCCAATCAGCCAAGAAATGTAAGTGGACTGACTCCACAACCATGAGGAGGACTGAAACCGGCAGAATGGCTGAACCTTTCAGCTGAAACCAATCCAAGTCATAGCCATAACCAAGCCGACCGAGCAAGGTTTTGTTGTCCAGCCAATGACAACGATTATTTTCAAGGAAGTTCAAATGGTTGAAGTGTGACTGAACTTGAGTTTAAAATTGCTTTCAAAACCCACCTTGAGATAGTTAATTTGATTTAATGATTTCCCTTCATCTGAAGGTGGTGCCCATAACAAGTCTGACTAATATTCGATGAAAACCACCCGATAAAACCATCAGTGAAAGCTGTAGTTTATGATACCTCAGGCAGGTTAGAAGCCCACCTTCTTCACATATACATTCATAACAAATAAAATAAAAAATACATTTGCAGTAAAGGCTATTTAAAGTGACAAACAGTATGAGATCAGAAACATTGTCTTGATGTTATCATCAGATTATTATGCTACCCGCTTCCCTTTTGAAAACGTAAGCAAGTCCCCATTTAGTAAATCATTAAATTTTAGTAAGGACAATCATTCAAGATTGGATAAGTTAGGCGTAGGCAAGTACTGGGTGTTGTCAGAGAGTATGTCCAACTATCTTCGTGAGAACCAGTTTCCATTTTAGTGAGAGCATTTTTAGACTTGGCTTTAGGTTTAAGGCTAGATTTTGCTCGAAAATGCATGTCAATGAATGTGGGTGTGTTTGTGTGTGTGTGTGTGTTCGTGTGCGTGCATGTGTGTGTGGGTGACTGAGTAAAATAGACTGTATGGGCATGAAGGACAATGAGGGAAATCTAATACTGATTGATTGACTGTGTCCTAGGCTGAGTATATGCAAAGCAGGACAAATGTGTGCATGTGTGTGGGTATGCGGACGTGCTTCCGAGCAAGTTGGTGTATGCAGAGCTTGTAAGATCAGCCTCCAGAATACAACAAATAAGATTAAAATGCAAACTGCAGGGATAGGAGTAACAAGGCAAGCGGCCTGGTCCTTTTTAGCATACGCTGAAGAATTTGCAAGTTAGAAGGGCGACATTAGACCGCCGCTTCTGTGCTTTGTCATATCGGTGTATACCTTTATTGGTCCAAGGATGGACGAGATCACTGTCAAAGGCAAAGATTCCCTAATTATAATTAATAAAAGAAAAAAGTATTTGTTTTCATTTTATAAATGTGACAGATAAAAGAATGGATACTAGGGAATGACTAAAAAACTAAACAATTATAAATGTTGATCTTTGCTTTAATGCTTCATTTTAAAGAAACCATTCAGGACACCCTCCCCGTAATTAAAAAAGGGATGTTAGATGCAAAGGAAACTCCATGAAAAATACCTGATGCGACATAAAGTCACGCTTAAACCCATTTTCTCCTAGACAGTAGCTCTAGCATTGGTTAATATTCCACAAATACACTGTATGTAATCGCGGACTCACATAATATCCATCATATGAGATGGATCACTCCAATATTACTATTTTACATAAAAGGTCAGTGGTGGTCCCATTGATCAGTTCAGTGCACAGTTTTGAATATAAGAACAGCAGGGCCTGGATGCAGGTGCAATTTATATAGTTAGATTAGTTCCTTGAGTGATTCAGTATATTAGCCTGGCAGAACCAGACTCAATTCTATTCAGAACATGAGTCTGGCAACACGCCATTGGGATTTTTTTTTTTTTTTTTTTTATGGAGCATGTTTCAACTGATGCAGAGAAAAAAAATACCTAAACTGTATAGTGTGAAGAAGTTTAATTCCAGGCCGCTCACATAACATGCATGTCTATGTCGCTGTTAGTCTTCTGTCCATCATCACATAAAGCTCTCCCAAACGATCTGATTGGCCCGCTAGACTCCAGGCCATCTTTCCCCAACAGAAATTTTGTGGGTGGCGCTTTGTACCCTGTCTTTGAACAAGCCCTGTCTTTAC
>JASGAT010365207.1:0-16463 GCA_030220025.1 Chelon auratus
TATATATTTTATTTCAGGTTGCTGCATTGGTCATTGTCAGTTTGTCGATGACAAGGGCAAACTTTTCCAACAAACCAAGCGTATGCAGTTCTCCTATAACTTCACTTTAGGTGAAACATTCTGGTATCTGCTGTTTTCTAATTTGCAAATTCACTTGCACGACTTTGTGTATTTTTCTTACTTGCAGACTTGAAGTTTATAGGATTTCGAGTCCAATATTAACTGTTACATGAGGAACTGATTACTTAGGATGAAATCACTTAACATAAGTAAACCCTCAAATAGTGTAAGCTTGTTATCGGTAGACAAAAAAGTCTAAAAAAAGAGTGTGGAATAGGAAGAGATTTTCCACCGAGTGGTAATGCTGTAGTCAAGGCAGCCCTCTGCTTCCCCCTAGTGCTACAGATCAAGACCTGGCTACAGCTGAAGTGGTCTTATTGAATTCTCACAGTATGTGCTGAGCATTGATTGTAATGTGTTGGTGTGCACTGTTGTCTTAAGCATGAGCTTGTTTGTTTTTGCTGCCCTTGGGTGTTATTTCTCTCTCCTTTTTTTGCTTTAGTTAGGTATACTTAGGTATACTGTCATAGTATAACGTTTCATGCAATTTCAGTGGCTTGTGGTTAGCAAGTGGCGCATAAGTCTGCTGGCCTGGTATGGATTTATTGGGTCCTTTTTTCATGCTAATTGCGAAGTGCTTGGCATGTGTGCCGAATTTTAGATCAAACACTATTCATCAACATGTGCAGTGGTGAAGAACAGAATTGGTAGTCAATGCAGGTTTCTTTTTGCTTCGAGTGGAGAAAAAAACAGGATCGGAAAACATTCATGCATGAGGTCCAAAGTGCAGGATCCATGGAGGTGGAGCCTCGGGTGCCCTATTGGATTGAGAGCTGGGGAATAAGGAGGTCAGATTAACACCTTGAACTTGTTGCTGTGTTCCTCAAACTATTCTTGAGTCATTGCTGCTTTGTGGGAGGGCCCATTATCCAGGTGAAATAGGCCCCTGCCATCAGGGAATACTCTTTCCATGAAAGTATGTACAAATGAGCGTCGCACCGCCTCCGCCAGACAGCCGTCTCCCCATAGCGCATCCTGGTCCGTGACGTGCCGAGGTGAATGACGCACACGCACCCGGCCATCCATGTGACGGGTTTAAAAAAAGGCCATACAGTATCTGTATCAATGGAGGTTGATGAGCAACACAAACCTAACAACACCTTTTGTACTTGCTATTGGCACCCTGGTGTATATCTAGTTTTGTGCTACACTGAAGTGCTCTCCTGAGCTCCCTTGAGTTAGGTGAGAATGGCTTTGGGTCCAAGCTGAATGCAGGTGCCTGGATCTCATTACTAGCGATTATCATCATTATAAGGAGTCCAAGCACCTAAGCGGCTTGATTACTACTGACCAACTCATGTTTTACCATAGAAATTGACACTGTCTCAAAGCTCCATCAGCTCATGTCTTCATCCATTCACAACCTGTCACTTAAACCTTTAGCCAGTCACTTGAAAAAAAAAAGACAGAACAGACGTCTTATTGACCTCCTTAGGGCTTTACCACCCACCTACACACAGCCTGGCCTCACTAAGTCAACCTCTCATATCAGAAGGTTCCTTCACATTAAGACATCACATCCTTGTGCGTCTTTCCTCATGACAACCACCAGTGCCTAGGCTCTTGGGGATTGCCCTTGAGTGTCACTGCAGCATCACAGCCCTGGGGGGCGAGGAGCCGGAGCAGGGAGGAGGATGCCGTCGTTTCACCTGAACCAGCAGCAACTCCAACCGCCGCTAGACTACAAGCACTGCCGAGGTTGCGGCCGTTTCGCAGGAAGCAGCCTGTGGATTTACTGCTCTCCTGGGACGCGGCGAACTGCTCTCCAGACTCATCTACCCGGCAGACGAGGCAGCACAGGAGTGCAGAGGAGAATCAGCGGCCACAATGACAGAACCTACATTTAAAAAACACGGATTTAAAAAGTGTCGGAGCGCCACTTTCAGCATTGATGGCTTCAGCTTCACCATTGGTGAGTGACCCCATCGCAGTTTGGGTTGGGTCCTGCTGTGTACACTCTATGTACATGCGTATATGAGAGGTTTTGCTTGGTGATATTGTGTTACTGAACAGGTGGTGCTCTTGGAATTATTACATTTGTAGGTGCACATTTATACATTCGCAATGGAAAAAAGTGTCTGAAAATATTCTGTGTGTATGTATTCTTGTAAAATCGTTTTACTAAGTGGTCTTGTATTTAGTGCTAAACTACCTAGGTGAAGAACTTTAGAGTCACAATGTCAGGTTTACCCACTCAGTCACACAGTCTCACACGTGAGTGTGCTAAGTCTCAAGTGTCCTTAGCCAGGTCTACAACGTGACCTCTGTCTGTTTGACGTCATATGAATCATTCTGAGCTGGTCTATATACTGGTTGTCTAATACTCTCCGTGGACAATTTACTTTTGTTTCCTGAGTTTCAATGAACATCCCTTTCAGGGTTTTAGGGAGAGGAGATCTGACAGTGCTCTCATAAACAAAGTCACCTCCATAAAGAAACAGTCTTAGTTTGGCCTCTTATATGGCATCCGCAGACCTCTGCCTTCAACCCCACACAATACCTTAGGATGAAATGGAAATCTGACTCTGAGCTGGGCCTCAATCACAATAATTACAGTTGGACCTCATTATTGTTCTGTTTTTTCTGAATGGGCTCTTATTTATCCTTTGAGCAACTGAGTTCCGAGGCTGTAATATACACATATACACTTAACATATACATGCTAGATGAACACATAATATTTGACATATTTGGACCAATAATATGTCGAACAGGACATTTGGTCCAATGCCTATAGGTAAAGGTAAAGTTTTCTGTTGTTTTTATTTTTTATTTGTGTGCGTGTGTCTGTGAGTGTGTGTGTTTATGTAATGCTATCTCTATGGGAACCAGAAGAGATTGGAAATGACTGCAGCATCAGTTTGATTGGTGCAAGTAATTGTGTGTTGTCAGTTGTTAGGATGCTGAGCTCAGGGAGTAATTATTACTAATGAAGTGTCCTCTGTCACAATTCCTACTCTGGCTGTTCTTTATCTACACACACACTCTTTGGTTGGTGAACAGGGTCATGAAGGACAAGACCCACGCACTATGCTTGTGTGATTACTGGTCCCACATGCACCGTTCAGCCACTAACACCACTGACGGTAAATAACTTTGACCATCTTGTGACAATCCAGTGTTCTACTGGGAAACTTTTAGACCTGGCATTCATCATGTGGACGTTACTTAGCATGAAAGAGAGACAAGAAAACATTTGAAGCAATATTATTTCAATTGTGAGTTATGTTACTGCAGAATGTTTTAAGTATCTGCATATTGCCAGCACCAGTGCCACTGCTTTGTGTTCTAGATTCTGGGTTATGTAGTGAATCAGAATATTGTGAGTAGTCTTCCCTGGTGGTTCAGCGTCCTGGTCAGGGGACATGTAAAGTCCAGGGATGAGGTACCTTGAGCAAGCGCATAACCCCCAAACTGTTCCCTAGGACCAGTTAAGGAACATACTTATTATTGTTTTTTATTTATAGTCAAACTTGGTTTATAGTCGTACATCACTTCTGTGCTGTAGATCTGGAGCCTACGCCATAGCTTACGGCATAACCTGACATTCACCTTCCCAAAAATGGAACCATGTGTCACGAAAACACAGACCACAACCCCTATGATTGGTCCGAAAAGCATTTCCTTTTTCATGTATGTCAGCAGCCATGTAAGTAGACGAATGTCAGATGTCTTCTCAATGTTCTATGTTGAAACTGTTGCTCCAACCAAACTTAAAGTAGCTGACTTTACAGCCAAGACTGTTGAACTAAAAAAAGGTAATCATTCTGTGGTTACTGGTGGTCTTACTACCTGCCACTATACAAAACTTGTACTAGCTTTGAGTATGACTTTACACCTGAATTCAAATCCAATTTTTTGAGTTAAGAAGTTCTACCAATATCTTTCTTCAACCAAGATCTTCTCTAGTTTTGCCTCAGACCAGCAAAATAAAAGACATTGCATTCTTCTCTACAGTTGCCAATGAGGTGGGAGGGAAAAGACGGAGCCCACACACCCTCTTTTCACGTGAGTTTATTAACTCTATTATTAAATCTACGTTTGGTGGGGCTACGTGCATAGACGTTTTAAATGACAATACAAAAGGTAAAGATAGATTATGTTGTGCCAATGTTACTCCTGTGATGATGCTGTTAATTTGTAAATACTTGGATGGTGAGCTGGTCAAGACCATAGACTGTATATAAATATGGACAATGCATCCCCACTGCCTTGCATTGGCAGCGTCATCTTCCGAGCTTGAAGCCAGAGCCTGTGCAGTACGGTCTGAGAGTGGACAACACGTAGCCGTGTTATCGATGACCCGTCCACACTCACTCGCATTTTCGTTTGATTAATACGGTGCTCCGCTCTACTTCCACCAGGTACAAGGAAAAAAAATATTTTGTAGGTGCTTTAGTGTTTTTGTTTGGCCCAAGACCCATCCACTTACATGGAGGAGGTGGAGTTTATGACCTTTACTGCAACCAGACACCAGGAGAAGCTATAGTTGCTTTGGCTTCATTTGAGGAATCATTCATCTTCATTTACAGTCTATGGTCAAGGCAAGTGTTATTTTACCTGTGCTGTGGTCTGCCCAGATTTTGAAACCCATTTTTCTTGTACCATGAAAAGTCAGTCTGGTGTACACTATGATAAATAATGGAACACTGATAATTACGGTGCCTCACACCAGCCACCATATCACCTCCAATTTTTATTTCTAATAATATTTTAATTTATGCGAATTTAGGAACTATTGTCATGAGATGTGCAGCAGAGTTAAAGAGTGTCTGTTTGTTGTTGAAACTTGATCAGGCTCGCGGTCCCAGAATGCACTGTGCACCGCTGTCATAGCTAATGCTGACATCACTCGCCGCAAAGAAATGACGATCGACACGCGCAACTCTGAGGAGATCCTGGCTGATGAGCTGCCAATCCTTGATGCACCTGATGCCATGGAGAAGACTGCTATCAGGTCAAGTACGCACAGAGAACCAGCACACAGAAACATAAAGTGGTTGGCCTTCTCTACCTCTGTGCTCTGGGCTTCTGCCTGTCCCAAGGACAAGGTTGAAGCACAAGGGATACTGTGCTTTTTCAGCTGCAGCCCCCAAACACACCCCTTGATATATGACAAACTGTTCAGGATTTAGACCATTGACTTGTTTTATGTACCAGTCTCTAACTGCATAGAATGTTTCTGATTCTGAAATTCTGGCGTCCTAGTTTGGGGTCGAATTGCAGGGGGCTCTCTAATGGCTCTGTCTTCAGTCACAGCATTTATTTTTTATTGTCATTATCTGGCTCTCATACCCGTAAGTCTTCATCACATACCAACACCAAACTTGGTAATTAAGATTCTGGTGCTAAATTTCTCATCAACCATTCTTCTGCTCTGCTCATACTCTTCCACATAATTTTTAAGTCTCCTCACAGTTTTTCCTCATATTTTTGTTTGTTTCACTGGACAACACTCAAACACTCTCCGCGAGCTCTGAACTTGGAAGGTGAACCCAGCTGGCAAGGACTGATAGGTTGAACAAAGTCAGATCCTCAACCTCCTCTGAGAGACAGAGGTGACGGCAGCTTGACTTCCAACCTGTCTGAAACAGACTCAGAGGACACAAGCAGTTTTTTTGTGGAAGGTGTTCTGCCTCCTGTTCATCTCAGCCACCAATGTACGACCCAATCATCCAACTAAAAGGGGGGACAAGGACAGACCAGCATCCTCTTTGTACAACGATGAAAGTGGTTGTGGTTGTTCAGATCCTGCTTCTTAACAACAGAAAGCATTACAAGCACAGGCTTAGTCTCACCTTTCCACTTCTCAGATTCCCCCCTCGAAGTGCTTGACTTATAGCTGGAGACAATGAGCATTTTGATCCAACCCCCTTTCAGCCCCAAACTGACGATTAGTTTAGAGAATTAGAGCACAACCTGGCTGACAGAGCGACATGCATACTTCCAGGACAAGGATGCACCAGGGTTTTAAGATAACTCGATCCTCAAGGAGAACCTTCACCAATGCATACACACTCACGTTGTTCTCAGGACAAGTCAAGGTACCCCCGCAATGTAGGAGGTAAGGAAGATGACACAACTCTCTTTGGTAACTGTTGCCAATTCCAAAGCTAAGAGGGAAATCCTCGGGGCCTGCTACCTCAAATGCCAAAGCATCATGCAAAACTGCTGCTTCAGAAGATCACCCTCGAAGGAGGGTGACAAAAGACAATGTGGGCACACTAAACATAACAGCCATGTCCACCATCTACACCATGATTTACAGAACAGTAACAGTAGAGGGCCGTACTCAGAACTCCTGGCCATGAAACACAACCAGCCTGCAGCGTTTTCAGATAATGATCAGGGAATCACCAATCAGAGTATGGTCCTTGTAGGAGTCCATTAATTAATTCATTTGCAACAACAGCAAATTGATTTATTCTGAACTCAGTGATAGACACATACTGTACTACTAGTTTTTAAAAAAGCTAAATTCTTATAGGACTGTTCGTTGTCTGTTGTTTTGTCTTTAAAATCCTCATCTCACCCTAACAACCGTACATCTCTTAACATTTCATCTCTCCCTAATCCTAAGTATAGCTAAGAAACACAGGTTACTTTCAGTCTACACCATTGTCACTTTTAATCTAGTGTCTGCTCTTGCTTAGCCAAAACAGATACGTCTGACAGATGGTAAGTTGGTTAAATTACTGTCAATGGACTGATGAATGCACGGGTTAACTCCGTGGGGGATGCTGGGCCATGGATATCCACAGATGAAGTTATTTATCATGTACATCATACAATAAATGATTGAAATAATAATAATTTTAATAACAATAATGAATACTTGTATAAATGTGTATACTGATGTGGCAGCTGTGTGTTGCAGGTTGCGATGTCTTGTAAAGCAGCTGGAGAGGGGGGAGGCGTCTGTAGTGGACTTAAAGAAAAACCTGGAGTACGCCGCCTCAGTTCTTGAATCTCTATACGTAGAGGAAAACAGGCAAGGAGCTTTTGGTAATACTTTCATCACACCAGACTGAATAATGAAACTTCTTAACTTCTTCACACAGATTGAGAAATTAAAAAAAAAAAAAAAAAAATCGTTAGATTTTCCACAGTGCTAGACAGGATATTTAGGTTTTACAACCTTGTAAAACCTATACTTTCTACCACTGATCTGATCTGAAATGACTAATTACTCAACCATTTACATGCAGGGAGAGCACTGGCAAACCTGGGACATATGTATGGATGATAAATATCAATATTAAATTCCTTACATTCTGAATCTTCCTGCAGGCGGATGGTGGATCCAGAAGACGAGCTGAGTGATATACAGACTGACACCGTGCCGTTGGAGGTCCGTGACTGGCTGGCGTCCACCTTTACCCGACAAAGGGGCATGATGATGCGCAGCAGTGAGGACAAGCCGCGCTTTCGCAGCATTGTCCGTGCGGTGCAGGCTGGCATCTTTGTGGAGAGGTTTGGTTTGTTTGGTCTACGCAGGTTAAGCAGTCACAGAGCTCATAGATTATGTTGCTGGAGTGCAGTAACCCATGGGCTAATTAAGGACTAACAAAATACACAGGTGAAGCTAGCAAGTGGAGCAAATAACACAATATAAAGACATTTCCATTTACCATACCAATTTAATAAGCAGTTTATGCTTCTGCGTTAATTTGACGCTGTAGCTACAGCGAAAGCCCAGATCCTACACAGACCCTAAAGGCACTTTTATGTATGTCTCTGTAACTGCCAGTGGTCTGGTCTGCCATTAGGCAACAATGGCGACTGAAACTTTAGTCCAAATTTTGCTGAAATTTCAGTGAATGAGTCATACAAATGTCGGCGTCTCTTAACATCCTCAGCTAACCTTACCTATTCTTTATTGATCCAAAACAATGAATTTGAAAATTGCAGAGATGGACAAGCAGCCAGAAATACCAAAGCGGAAACACGCTTCTACCAAGTGGACCAATCACGGTTACAGTTACGGCACTAGGCTCTGCGCAGGTGTCTGCGTTGTCGCTATAGTCTCTGCATTAACTGCTGAAAACTGTCCAAAGTGAGATCAGAGTATCTATAGAAGGAGAAGACACAAAGACAATGTTACAACCTGTAAAAAAAAAAAAAAAATGCAATAACATGGTGGTGTGTGTCCATGTGTGTTTTATCTTGTTATGTTTCTGTGGCAGGATGTACAGACGAACCTCCAACATGGCTGGTCTGAGTTATCCCCCAAACGTCATTGCTGTGCTCAGGGTATGAATGTGTTTGTTTGCTTGTCTTGGCTCTCATTCCCTCTCTCGGTGATAACAATGAGAGGCTAGGGGAACAACCTTGATTTCATAACGCAGTAAATATTACTAAAGGAATATGTGAACTGACCAGTTCAGTTATACGTGCGATGCAATCAGTGAGAAATAACAGCACAAACACAGTATTTCAATCTGATCATGTTAACTGAAAAAAAGAAAAAGTGCACCTTTTTGGGAGTTTTTGTGAACGTCACATCTCTAAGTGTAGAAATGTGAAAGGAAGGTGAGGAGACTTTACTATACCTTCTGTAGACAAATCATAGATCATAGGTTAACTGCTCTCAAATGTGCTGTTCTGTGGGTTTTGATGTGAAGAAATAATCAAATGAAAACATCGACTGTAAAATAGACTGACTTCTAAACATATTCCTGGGTGTTCATGAGATAATGAAACTGGTCTGTATCTGTTCCAGCATGTGGATACGTGGTCTTTTGATGTGTTTGCACTAAATGATTCCAGTGGACAGCATGCTCTGAAATATGTGTTCTATGAGCTGCTCACCAGATATGACTTGATCAATCGTTTCAAGGTAAGCTCAAACTAAAATGCGAAAGTAAACCAGCTTTGTTGACCAAATGTACACAAAGAATTTTGTTCTCTGCACTTAACCAATCTATCTCAATCTGTCACTTTTGGAAAGCAACAGATTGTCTTCATATTTATTTTTAGATTTCTTAAGGAATAGTCTTTTATCAGATATCAAAGTCTGGTCATTTTAGTCCAACAGTGTTACTGTAGTGCCGTTTGTTGACTATGTGAACAAAGTCTTAATTGGGAATTTAAGTTTGTGTTGACCTATTTTTTTTTTTTTTTCTGGCCTCATTGTTTTAGAGTACAAGACAACCAACATATGATTATTGGTGGTATAATGCTGACTTTGGAATCCTGTCTAACCTTTGTTAAAATTGCTGTATTTATCTATTATCCTTCTTTCTTGGGCTTCCCTCTCTTCAGATCCCTCTCTCTGCACTCATGTCATTTTTGGACTCATTGGAAATGGGCTACAGCAAACACAACAACCCTTATCACAATCTTATGCATGCTGCCGATGTCACACAGACCATTCATTATCTCCTTATTAAGACTGGCATGGTGGTAAGTCTGATATTGGGTTAATGGTGACCTACCTCCATATGCACATGAAGGGAAATGCATTATAGCATATGTTTACATACCCCTTAGCCAAGTACATTTAAAATACTTTTTTCACAGTTCCCTTCATTTAATGGTAGTAAACATTCTCTGTCTTAGGTTAGTTAGGATCACTCCTTGATGATAAGAATGTAAATGTCACAATCCAAGCACAAGTCCAACCAAGTTGGTCAGAAGTTAATGTAGCATTGACTTTATTTTCTTTATTTGTCACTGTATATAATTTCACCAAAACCATGCCAGACTGCCCACACTGACCAGTGATGAAATGTTTCACCGCATGTCATCATTCTGTTACTGCCAGTGTAGGTAGTGTCTAGCAGATATCCACTAGTCCTCAGATGTCCACGGTGGACGTATTTTATAATAATAATTATAATTATTATTATTTTTCCTATATTAATCCCTCACGGGGAAATCTTTTCTCTCCACTTAACCCATCAATTTGTTCCTATAGCAGTGTGTACACTCAGAGCAGTTGGGGACCAGGAGCTTGCTCAAGGTACCTCAGCCATAGACATGGGTGTAAACAAACCTGTGACCTTACAGTTCCAAAGCTGCTTCTCCATGGCTTCCCAAGCACATGAGCCCAGAGCTGTGTTCTCCTCGCCTCAGTCACCTTAGTGCTTGGTGTGAGGGTTTCAGGCTCTAGGTTCTATAAATCTCCTTCAGAAATTTTGGATTGATGTTGATGCTATATAAATAAAACTGAATTGAATTGCCCATGTGAAACAACTGCAGATGCTAACATCTTTACGACATATAATTCTCACGCTGTAGGTTTCTAGAGACAAGAGTTAAGAAAAGCAGGATTTTTCAGATTTTTTTCTGAATTATGAATTAAAAGACTGAGAATATAAAGGATATAAGATACACTTTTTTCAGTTTAGATGCCATCTCAGGTAGCCCCTGATCTAGCTTTGTACTCCCATTTACCAAATTTGGTCACTTTATGTATTTTGTTTTCCACATCTGACTGTTTCTTGCAGCATTGGCTAACTGAATTGGAGATCTTTGCCATAATATTTGCAGCTGCCATCCACGACTTTGAACATACGGGGACCACCAATAACTTCCATATACAGACCAGGTAATTTCCAACCAGCAACAATTATATAGATTAGATTATAAATGTGTCTACATTTCTGTCCAGGTACTGTCCAGGTTCTGTTTCTGGCCAATAAAACACATCACAGTGTTATCATCATGTGTTCTACTATCATCTTATGCATTACTTATCATTTTTCACATATTCTTATTGGATTTTATGGCAGCTAAAACACTGACAGTAAACACTGGCATTGAAAACAAAAACTTGAATGGAAAAATCTAATATTGGCATTGAAACATTTGTATTGGAAGGGTTGTAATGACACTCAAACAAGTAATGGAATAAAAAACTAAAATCACTGAAAAATTAATCTTAAAATCTTATGTTATTTTACTACTCATTTGCACTTGTACGCTTTTTTAAATGCCAATCCTCAGATGTTTTCACCATAGTTGTCTTTTTTACGATGGCTGTATTGTCTTGATGTCACTGGTTTTTAGTTCCAACTTTCTGTCAGTGTTTTAGTTTCTAGAGGTGGGGCTAAATGGGAGAGACATGAAGAGGCTCATTAATATAGGATTTGCTTACCATGGTCATAGCCAAGTTGTGGCAACTTCCAAGTTTCCAACTCCCGCAACTGCGACTCAGTTCCCAATGTTCATTTTAAAGCGCCGGCCAATAGATTTGGTTCGTTCGTGAACGTCACAATAGTTGCTAATATTGGATTTTTCAGTTCAAGTCTTTGTTTTCAATGGCAGTTTCTATTTTCAGTGCCAATGTTTACTGTCAGTGTTTTAGCCCCATAGTATTTGAATTAACTGAAAAAATGTGAATGTGTCTGGTTGGGATTTGCAGGTCAGCCACGGCCATGCTGTATAATGACCGGGCTGTTCTGGAAAACCACCACCTCAGCGCTGCCTTCCGCCTGCTACAGGATGGAGACGAAATGAACATTCTCTCTAATCTTTCAACAGATGACTGGAGGTGAGAGGTGACAGTCTCCATGTTTTTTGTTTTCGTGTTTTTTGTTTTTGCCATGGAACTCATTCATATTTGTTTATCAAACGATAAATACAACTTATTGAACAACTGGTGACTTATTGTGGATGCGAGATAAAAAATGAAGAAATCGTGTAGTGTTTGAACGTTGTGCCTTCATGGGATTTCTTCTTCCCACATTCCAAAAACATGGCAGGTAAATTGGCGACTCCAAATTAACCATAGATGTGAACATAGGTGGTTGTTTGTCTCTCTGTATTCGCCATGTTGGGGCATGTCCAAGGTGCACCCTTCCTCTTGCCCAGTGACAGCTGGGAAAGGCTCCAGACCCTTTAAGAGTAGGCCTAAATAGAAAAGGAACAATAACATTGCTTCAGTTCATCTGAAGGTATGCTTGTTTATGGTAGTCTGTTCCATTGTTAGTTATTAAGATATTCCACATTTCATATTCTCTCTTTCAGGAAACTGCGGACTCTGGTAGTGGAGATGGTGTTGGCCACCGACATGTCTTGCCACTTCCAGCAGATCAAAGTCATGAAAAGCCTCATGCAGCAGCCTGAGATGTGAGTAGCTGTGAAGCCTGGTCAGACTACACATGATCCATGGTTAAATATTTTCCTTACAACACCAACAAATCAATAATTTAATTGGAAAAGTCAATAAACTCGACCACATTACTTCATCCGTAAGACTTTAAACATTTTAGGTAGGCTGAGGTAGGCAGGTCCAAAGGTTATCCAGCAGAACATTGCATTGTCACAAGATGGTCATTGTTATGTACTTCTCCTGTCAGTGTTATGCCTGATCGGTATAAATTGGTCAGCGAGGCATTGGAGGAGTAAGAGAGATGAAGGAGATAAGAGAAAGAACAGTCAAGGAGCTAGGGTTTTCTGTCATGACACACACACGACCTGGGGACCTGGGGACACACACAACAGACAGCTGTTTGTGGCGATGATACAGTGGGTATGTTATGATACAGACACAACAGCTGTTAAAGACAACGGTAGCATCGTAAAACTCCTTTTAACAGGTTTAGAAGTGATGTTAAGGAGCTGCTGAAAAAGAACAGGAAAGACTTGATTATGTGGGAACAGTGGATAGGAAGGTGGAGCAGGAGAACAAGCTCCAGCAAAACAACATGGAAAATCAATGATCTGAGTGGAGCCTAGGTAGCACATACATGGCCTTCACCAGGCTCAGAACTGGACTCCCAGCTGGCTCCCGACCTGCTACCTCACACTGAACCCACATACCTCCCTACCACCACAGCTACAGTTTCAAAGGAGGAGAGATTCACATTCACAGAAACAAACTGTATCAAGTATCTCTGTTCACAAACACAAGTTAGAATGCTATACCCTATAAGAAAGTGCTAGGTGTATAAAACCTTTCTTTTTAAATACTATCACAAACCATGGAGATAATACAGTGTATCAGCATCATGTTGATCAGTGCTTACAGGCTTTCAACTTCAGGTTCTCTGGTGAACATTTGGGCACAGTCGAGTATATTTATGTGGTAGATGGATAGCAGCAGGTTGACTCATTGACAGAATCCTAGCAGTGACTGAGACTGTATTTGCAGGATTGACAAACCAAAGGCCTTATCCCTGATGCTACACACCGCTGATATCAGCCATCCCGCCAAACAATGGGACCTCCATCACCAGTGGACTACGTCACTACTGGAGGAGTTCTTCAAACAGGTTGTCACCAAAAACATTGTCTTTGTGCTTTCCTGGCCACTGTTTATAGCAGCAAGCACAGAGTGGAACTTTTTAGATTGGTTTACCATGGGCAAGATTCAACTTTACACATAGAAAGTTTCATATATTAATGATGCTGGATGCCTTTGGGAAATGCGTGATGTTGATTTTTTTCAGGGAGATAAAGAAGCAGAGCTGGGTTTACCTTTCTCCCCTCTCTGTGACCGAAAATCTACTATGGTGGCCCAGTCCCAAATTGGTAAGGCAGACGACTGTAACTGCCACTCATTTGTGTGATTTAGCTGGTTTGCACTAACGGTGACTTCTTAAAGCGCTTGGACTGTTTTAAAACTCTTCAAAACAGTGTCATCAGACAAAGCTGGTATACAGTACCTGGACTCCTCAAAATAAATACAAATTGTTTTAGTAAGTACGTCCACAGCTTAAGAAATGGAGAGAAAGGCACTCTTACCCAGTTGTGTTGGGACACTTATAGCCTGACAGGAAAACAAATGGCTCCAAAAACCAAACAATTTCTCCTATTTTTAGCTCTTCATTTAACAAGACATGGTAAAACGCAATCCGTCCTGAGTCACAGTGAAGACCACCTACACTCAACAGGGGTGCTTCAACAGTTTTGCCATCCACTGATAAGATGTGCTTTAGCAAAAACAACCAGAGGATACAGACTAAACATTAATCTGGGGTGGTTGCTGTTTCCCGCAGGATTCATTGACTTCATCGTGGAGCCAACATTCACCGTGTTAACAGAAATGATTGAGAAGATCGTCACACCGCTCATTGAGGAGGCATCTTGCTCCACTTTGGCAGTCTTCAGACACTCTAGGTGACCCACACAAAAGGCCGTCATATTGCATGTTATGTGGAGATAATAATGTAGATATATTATTTGCGAATCTATGTGGATGGTTGTGAGTCTGTGTCTCGGTCTGAATGTGTGTGCTTACCTACTGATTTGTGAATGTATGCAAGAATCTGTAGATCTGTGGTCTGATTTATGAATGTGTAAAGAAATATGCACATGTTAATTCAGATTAACATGCACTGTACATAGTACTAAGTGAAGAAATAACTACAAAGATGGTCAGATTCATTTATATATGTACTGTACATATGTTGATCACATTTGTTTCATGCACACGTCTCCAGATTGGTACATTAAGATATATTTGTGTTTTAAAAAAATGAGACATTAGGATACGTTCTAACCTTAACTGTACAGTAGAGGATTCATCTTTTACATAAAATAAAAAGTTGACAAACCAGTGCAACAGATCATATTCCTTCTGCGATGGTGCGCTGCGGATACCATCGTCATATCATTTAACCTCTTCATAATGCATCAACAATGAGGTACAATTAAACAAAATCAGTGCAGTTTTCATAAAATCAAAAACAGTCCATTGTCAGCCTGTTGACACTTCTTACTTTTTACTCACTTTTTTTCCATTTGTCGCATGTGCTTTCACTGACAGTTGACAGCTCAAGACTGTCTCAGCTGGTGTGCATTAGCATGTGTGTGACCGAATGCTTACGTGTATATATTGTCTACATTAACAACAGTGTTAGTGGCAGCGATGGAACGCATTCCAGCATAAAGAGTTCAGCCTCAGAGGCTAGCTGCCCTCTGAATACGGTGGACGTAAAGAGTTTCAAGGTCGCATGGAACGCAGAGATTCATCGGAACAGAGAGACGTGGAAGAGCCAGGCAGACAAAGGTAGTTAAGGCGACGTCTTACGTATTGTTCCATATAAGTCGGCCTTTACAATGCCCATCTTTGCCAAACACAAGTCTCAGAACTAGGACTGAATGGTGGTTTGTGTGGTTAGCATTCCTCTCACAACACAACATCTGGCTAAAAGAAGCTCCTCTAAAGGTTCTAGATTTGAACCTGGTTGGCTAGTTGAATGGTTTCCTTTGGAGGTTACAGTCTCCTCCCACAGTCAGAATGTTCAAGCCATGTCCACTTTCAGAGCATCAAATGAGAATGGTTTGGCCATTTAGATCCATTAATGACTCTAAGTTGTTAATTTAAGAGTGAATGGCTGTCCTTATGTGTCTTGCTGTATGGTTAGGGTTACAGTAAGCCTGCAGGAAATTAAATGAATGCTATGAAATGATGGACATGACTTTTTTTTTTTTTTGTCTGCCTATGTGCACACCTGTAGACCTGGAGGAAAAGGGTCAGAGGGAACCAGAGAAGGGTGGCCAGGAAAACGAGGAGAAAAAAGAGTCCAAAGAACCTGTTGATAGAGCTGACAGGGAACAGAAGAAATTGAAAAGCGACGGGGCAGAAAAAGAGCAAGTGGAGAACAAAAAGCCGCAAGAGGAACAACAGCCGAACGAGGAAGAAAAAGACAATAATCCAGGTGGGTATTCTGGCTACCTGCTGTAGTCAGGCCTTTGTTGGCGCAAACTACAACGTATTATATATACATATTTGACTCTGGTTAAGTTTATAAATGGGATATATTTGGGGTGGCTGCAAGCTACTATATTTTTTCAAGTTTCAATTCTAACTTTTAACCAGTCTGTATTAAAACATATTTTAACATGAAGATAAGATAAGATAGGACTTTATTTATCCCCATGGGGAAGTTAGGGTGTTACAGCGGCAGGAAACAACAGTGCAAGATACAAAAAATAGAATACAGCAGACAAATATGTTATGTACAAAAGATATTTACATACTGCATCAGGTAAAAATTACAGTGGCTAGTCAGAAGTTGAAACAACTAACTTGTGTAGATTGAGGGTTGAGGTGGTAAGGAGGTTAAATATATATATTGATATTGACATTCATGAATATCATGAGTAAAACAACAAACTCCAATAGGAGTTTAATACCAAGTATTGCAACTAGAAAGAGAAAGATGTGAGATAATGGTTATATACTGTGCTCTTGTATGTCCTGAAAAGAAGAAGCTCAGCAGCAGAAGAGTTAGGAAATGCTGATGTTAAAGAGTCCCTACTGTCTCATACAGGGGAGAGGGGTTTTTCCTGATGTTGGACAGTTTAGCCAACATCCTCCTCTCCCCCACCTGCTCCACTGAATCCAGAGGACAGCCCAGGATGGAGCTGGCCCTCTTGATCAGTTTACC
>JASGAT010365209.1:0-10965 GCA_030220025.1 Chelon auratus
TCATATTTTTTCGAAAGATAGGTCTCATGGAGGCAATCGGAAGGGGCGGGACTTCGGCTCTTCATAGCCTTGCTAATGAGCTCGCAATTTTACTTCACCAGGCGCGAAAAAAAAAACTCGGAATCTGAATTGAAAACAACGTTTACAAGCAATCACATTAACAAAAAATAATTCCCATACAGGTTCGAATATTAAGAGATCCCTAAAATTCGTTCGAATATCTTCAATATTCGAATTATATTCGCATAACGAAGTTCGGAGTCAAAGCCCTACCATGAGCTCCATCACAGTTACTAAAACTGTTCCAGCCGACAAGAGGCTAAATGAGGAGCTAGTTTTTAGCACAAAGCGTCATCCTGTTTACAACTGACAGACTAAAAAAAAATGCAGGAATAAAAATATCTATTAAGTGAAATAACCATTTGATGACGAACATATGACAACAATTTTCATGAGCACGGATATGTTTTCGAGAAGTGATATGACCAAACCTGCTTCAATTCCCAGGTGAAGGCTGGCATTATAAAAGAAAACTGCTGGACATTTTTGCCATTATTCGGTTAGCAAAATTGCTGCTGAACAATGAGGCTATTTTTAACTTCGTAAACTTTTGCCCTCAGAAAGGTTCGCCTTGTATCCTATTATTCACAGGAAGGATTTCTTTACTTGACTGACCCAGACAGAGGGACAAACATCCAACAGTCAAATGTCAAGGCATGTTAAGCCTGAGAAGGTTGTCATTCTTATCTGTGGCATGCTTGGAATAGTATTTTTACAGGTGAAGTGTGTGTGTGCTTTGCTGTGAAGTTTGCCACAAGGCCTTGTCCTTTCCACCAATCACTGCAGCAGGGATCTATTACCTCAAAGCCTGCTGAAAAAACACTGCTCATCCGCCAGCATATTTTACTCTACGCCTCTAGAGAGGTCTCATAAGATGAAAAAGAAATATGAGAGTAATCAATATCAAGGCGGGGTTTTTTTTTTTCTGTCTCGTGAAGAGTAATTACCAAAGCCACATCTAGAGAAGAGTGTGATTTTTATTACTGGGGAAACATGCTGTAGTCGCTAATGTCTCTATTCACTGTCAGACATTCCTATAAAAACGTTTTTTATATTGCAGTGATGGGGGAAAATGAAACAGTGCTCGTATGTGATCTCAACTTGTTGGTGTGAACATGTGTGTTTTTACATTCCCCTAAAGGCTGTGCTGCTTACTAGAATCCTAATTAGACGTCCATGGTCACACAGGGTTGTGCCATTAGACAACGATCTCCGGGGCTGATAATATTTCAGTCAATTTACCATTCATGAATTCAATTATTAGTAGACGTTCATTATTTATATGAAATTGGATTTACCCCAGCATAGTTTAATATCAGCATCCGCCACATGTAACACTGACCAATAGACAGACACTCCAACCAAGAGATTTGCATAGACTAGTGTTATTAAGGAAGCTTCAAGTGTGGCCACACTGAAACATCACAAAACTAGAGAAAACAGATGGGGTGTATTTCTGTCTGCTGGTTTAGAGCTGAATGCAGAATGTTGTTTGGGTCCTATGGGTTGAGGGGAGGGGCTTGTCAGGCTTGTTCCAGTGCATCCCACAAATACTTGATCCAGTTTGGGATCTAGCGAATTTGGAGGCCAGGTCAACACCTGTTTTTTATGGGGTTTTTTTGAGTCCGGCTGCATCCTGGCGGCCCGGCGGCCATCAAGGAGCCTGGTATGATCTAGGTGTGTGCTACATGTCTAAGTAACATCCACACAAAAGTCAGGTCCAAACGTTTCCCAGCAGAACATTGTATTGTCAAAAGATGCTCAATGTTATTTACGTCTCCTTTCAGTGGTTGTGGCTGATCGGTGTTATTATGTGTTTACGCAGACGAGCACTTTGCTGCCACGTGGTAAAAAAAAACATTTTGTCCATCAGAACACATACAGTAAAGTGCACAAACAGTGGGGAATATAAATCGTGTCAGAACTTTAAATTCATACTATGCAATGCCACCAACAACCAGAGTGACACATGTAAGGAAAAAGAAAAAATGCCATATAGCTTTTTTGTTGACAGTTAGGGAAGAAATCTGATAGCACTCTTATGTCTGCATGGTAAATATGATGCGGTAGCAGGTTAGGTTAGAGTGGCACAAAAACAGGAAACGGGTACAACGCATAACCTGGATTTTTCCAAAGGTAACAGTTTAAATTGCTTGTTTTATCTTACCAACTGTCCAAAACTATCAGTATCTGATACATACTGTTGCTTCTTGCGTGCAACATTAAAGACATTCTTCTGAAAAGGTGTATATAATGGTCGACAATTTTGTTACCAGACCCTTAATATAGTCTTGCAATTTTTTTAGTGTTAATGCAACAAATACCAAGACAAATTTCTTCTGTGTGTGAGCACAAGTGGCAATCAACAGGACTCCGATTCTGATCATAATTATCACTAGTTTGTGTAGTTGTATGTGTGTTGTTACTGCACTCAAAGTATGAAGCTTCTGCTCAACAGAAAACGAAAGAAAAAACACGAATGAGAATAAACGTGATACTGAGACTCTACTTCGGTTCAACCAGGGCGTTTTTTTTTTCAAGATCTGAAGCATTTCATCACATTTCATTTGAGAAAGTCTCTGGATAATTTTTAAGGCCACTGCACAATAATTCAATTCCAAAATATCACTCGGTATATACACAGCACACAATAATGAAGTCAGTGTTTCTGAACTTGTGAAATGCCATAACTTTCTTCAGCGTCTCAGTGTCTCAGTGTTACTCCCGGTCACTACGTTTCCATCGGTTCCCGGAGCTTCATTCTAATAACACGTCTTGTGAATCCCTAACAATGCATACTGTGTTTATATCTAGCAGTCTAGCAGTCTGGTGTCTACAGCAGCAATCCTTTTAAAAGCCTGTACTAGAACTATATACAGCTAATGTAGCTGGAATGATTAAACTCTATGTGTTTGTGGGGTAACGTTTGTGTGCGCCCGCGTCCCCTTGTATCCCTCATCCTGAACATTAAATCCTTCCTCCCCTCTGCCACCTCTCCCCATCCCTTCCCCTTCCTTCTCTCCAGCGTGTAAGAACAAAATAATATGAGCAATGTCAGATCCACTGAGAAATGCTTACCATTTGCAAAGTAATGAAGGGAAAGACAATGAGAGGGAGCAGGCGGCAGAGCAACCGGAGCGATGGCGAAAACACATGAGGCTCCAGGCAACGTTAGGAGCTCGCCACGTAATCAAAAGTGACAGAACAACACTGGCATTATGGATATTTGATCATGGCCTTAGATGCAATATGCAAGCACACAAGGACATGCAGACGCACACGTACGCACACATCCACTCTTAACTTTTCTGCAACACATTTCAAAAAGTGTTGATTTACCATAAAATCTATTTCTGGCATATTCAAAATATCCAACTTCAAAAAAAAAAAAAAAAAAAGTGAAGATGGGGGAAACACTTCAGGCGCATTTCGGAACATTTTGATACTCGTTTTTGCATAGTGTCAGCACCATCCCATCTCCCTCTAATCAAAATATGTCAAACTTA
This sequence comes from Chelon auratus, assembly GCA_030220025.1. Taxonomy (NCBI): domain Eukaryota; kingdom Metazoa; phylum Chordata; class Actinopteri; order Mugiliformes; family Mugilidae; genus Chelon; species Chelon auratus. The sequence continues at coordinate 3,567 of JASGAT010365209.1, forward strand.
ACTTTTCTGAATGCTCGACGGCAGTGTGAGAAGCCTGTAGTTGTATTCTCCTAGCAAGAAAATAGCAACAACAACAACAATCCCTTGTGACATTTTCCCCTGCAAGCCATCAAGCCTTTGTGGGCCTAAAAATAACGCCTTGGCGTGGAGAATCCACCAGCGGTAAAGTGCATTTTCTCCCATCTCCACCACCAGAAGAAGGAACCTGAAAACAAAATCCAATATGGTTGCTGCTGCCAGCGTCGTAATAGAGCGCGGAGGTAATGCGGACAATGCATCATCATTACAGAATCCGTGGAAAAAAATAAAGTTTGAATAATGAAACTTCTTTTTTGCACTTTGCACTGGAACACCTTATTATAAATCACACCTAACTCATCATAAGATCGCTCATTTCTCTCCCCTCTCTAAATTCTCTGCTTCTCTCTGGAGAGTGAGGAAAGAGTAATATATATGGAATCCAGTAGATGCCAAAGGTGTTGTTTTGACAGTGAGGGAACAGGAGAGAACAAGGAGGGGAGGTGGGGGGGGTGGAGGGGGGTGTTTCTGACATGGGATGATAAATGTATGGCAGAGGTGGAAATGACTTCCAGCTGATTTGATATGGAACACTCTGCCTGTCCCTCTTAATCTCACAGACCCGGTAACATATTCATTGGTACTGTCAGACACACTGCATTATAGGCTAAAGGTGGGGAGTGTTGCCACATGGCTCTTATCTCTATAAACCCATATGCAACTTTTGGCATTTCCATGCAGCGCACATGTAGCGCTGTATGGGAAGTTAAAATGGAGGCCTTCAATTCACAGTGGACTTTATATAGATTTTTTTTTTTTTAATTTATTTCAAACAGTGATGCAGAAACGCTGCGGTAATGGCAGCAACAGTAACAGGGAGTCAAGACTTGACTGGGGATGGTCAGCAGACCAAGCAGAAGCCCAACAAAGGGTCAATTAAACAACCAAAGGAGCGGATTGTTTCCTGACATGCCCAGGTAAATGAAGGTGGCTGCTGTCTATGTGAACTACAAACCTTGTTTGTCACACTTATTTAGGTTTCTTAAAGTAAACATTAAACTCGCCACATCTTAGAGGTAAGGACACAACAAACTATATATTTTTTTAATCAATTAATCTGTTGACTATTTTCTAAGTAGTTAGAAATTCTTTGGTTAATCCTTTGGTTAACTTCTCACTAAACAAACATTAATAATGGAGAAATCAAGATACACCATTTCCAAACTTTAACTTTAAATTCTAACATTTTTGTAGTGTAGACCTAACGAAAAAAGATGTTCTTTTCTATATTTTGCCATTAATTAGCATCCATTGTGTTAATATGACTTAACTTGATTTAGTGATTTGAGCCGACTCTAACTGTAAATGCAGCTGCGTCATTTATCTGCAAAAGCTTCCTTACACCCATTTGGGAATGTACAGAACATTCATGGACATCTATGTTGTTTAGTTTCATACATCTGTATGCACATTATGTATGCAACCATTTATACAGCCTGCAAGAGCACTGTAAAGCAGCGCTGTCGTACTCGCCATTAGTTCCTGCTCTAGGGAGATAACTGGAGATGCTCTTTGAAATAACAGAAAAGAACACAATGACGGCTTCCAAGAACTGACCACGAAAAACAATGAGACTAAACTTGCTGTAATAGTCCAATTTCTGTCACTGCGGTCTCTCTTTTGGAGATTGGAAAGCCGGCACATCTCTGTTGAAGTGCTTGTACATGGTGTTTGTGCTGCTGTGGTTATTGGGTTTAAAGAATTCCTACATTTTTGATGATCAGGTTAGGGATTTCTCCATCCTTTTTATCATGCCTGGCAGCGGGAGCCGCCGTGTAAAACGGCATACAGTATCTATGTAATCGACATTACACTGATGCATTGTTGTAGTCCTACTTAAAGCTATAACTAAGAAGCTATCAAGAGAGGATCAGATTCTCATCAGAAAATCTCTATATTTATATCCATATTTCTGTCTGTCATAATAATTTTCTGACATACATGTTCTCTGCCTCTGCATGGAGAGCTGCAGAGGCCCCGACTGACCTGGGCTCCGCTACGCTATGAATCTTTTATCACATCACCTCTCCAACAGTTGCTCTCTCTCCCTTCCGCCCTCCCCCGCCTTCTCCCCCTTGCCGATTCCTCTCAATCATCACACTGCAAAAAAACACCAATATAAATGGGTTGTCAACTTTAGAGAACACTTTAACACTGAGACATCATTACCATAGTAATGATGAGGCATTTGTGTCATTTCCAGAAGACCATCACCTTCTATCAGCCCCTTGAACGCTATGAGAAAGCCTTTGCGTTACCTTGTTTCTGCTCGTATTGTGATAGGATCTTAACATGCAAATTCATTTTGTAAATCTCATTTGCACGAGGAGAGTGTAGCCAGCAATCAGCTGCTACTTGTGCCTGCACTTTCTTCTATATTTGTATCAGCAGATACAGCAGGTACAGAGAAAATACGAATACTATTAAATACAACACTGGAACAAATGTGTGGTGTCCACAGCATGCACATTACACCAATCAGGCATAACATTATGACCACCTGGTGATAATCAAGAGAATAACACTCATTTTCTTGCTACAGTGAGTTCTATCAGTGAGTGGGCTATTAGGCAGCATACTAGGCAGGCGAGTGAACATTTTGACGTGTTAGAAGCAGGAAAAATGGGCAAGAGGAACAATCTGAGCAACGTTGACAAGGGCCAAATTGTGATGGCAGGACCACTGGGTCAGAGCATCCCCAAAACTGCAGCTCCTGGGGTCAGTATCTATCAAAAACGGTCCAGGGAAGGAAAGCGGTGGACCGGCGACGGGGTCATGGGTGGCCAAGGCTCACAGAAGCACGTGGGGATTGAAGGCTGACCCCGCGTGGTCCAATCAGATCAAACTGCTCAAAAGGTAAATGCTGTTTATGATAGAAAGGCGTCAGAACACACAGTGCAAACCTGTTTGTTTTGTTTGGCTAGTCAGGGAGCCCATGCTAACCTCCATCCACTGCTAAAAGCACCTAAAATGAGCATTAGACAGTGGACCACGTAGCAATGAAAGAAGGTGGCCCGGTCTCATATATCATGTTTTCTTTTACATTACATGAATGGTCAGGTGGCTGGACAGTTTGGCAACCAGAATGCAAGGAGTACCTCCTTGCTGTTCCCATGGGAGCGCAAGTAATAATTTTTGGGTTGTGGTACGTATCAAAGCAACATCCACAAAAGGTAAAAACATTGTAATAAGATCAATTAACTTCACTGGTTGGTGGCTCTAATGTTGCTGCACAAGCTGTACACTATTCACATGTATGGTGCATTTTTGTTGCTATGGGAAGTGGCAAACTATCAGAGAAGCAGGGGCACCATCTGAGGGATGTTTTCAAGCTGGACATCTTGACCTGAAAATAAACCTCAACTTTTTCCAGTAGCAAAGACTGGGTAGGAGCTGTCCACAAGTTTTGTTGGGTAACATTAATAAATCCATGCCCTCGTGAATCATTTATTAATGAATGGCTTGAAAGTCTGATATATCACAGCAGAATATGAAATACACACATTCCTTAATGATTAGTCACACAGTCCTATAGTGTGTTATTGTGCAGGTGTGGATCCATGGTACAGCACATATCACATAGTTAAATTTTAATGAACAGTAGGTGGGATGTTTCACATCTTATTTTGAACAAATGAATAAAAATGCAGCCGTGAGATCTCAGGAATAAACTACAATCATTGCAAGGTTCAACACATCTAAGCTCAGACACCAGCAAACAGCCCTAAAAAAAACGACACCATTTGATGCGGCTTTAAATTTAGGGCTGAGGCAGATCAAGGAAAACAGAGGCGCTGGTCTAAAAAAGACAAAGACAACATGGATTTCCTTCCCATCCTGTCCAGCCCATTTGTTTTGATTTTCCTGCCAGACTAAAAGAGGAGAAAGATGAAGGAGCAAGAAACAAGAGTTACAGAGAATGACAAGCGGGATAAAGAGTCGCCCTGAGCCCGCGCAAAAAAAAACAGCGCAAAGCACTCGGGCAACAGCAACACATCTCACAGGCCGCATTCAAATTCACAGGCCTCCCTTCTTAACCTCGAGTCAATCTGGACCGCGCTGTCACTCCATCCCACGGCAGTCCGGAGAGAAGGTGTGGTGTTCAATTATCCCTCTCTTTACAGAACGAGTGCGGCGACCTTGGCCACCCCGGCTTAACTTTAAATGAACAACAGAGGGGACTTTTATGTGAAATGTGAAACAGTACGGCACATGACAGGCAATTACTCTTGGTGATGTCAGTCTGTCAAGGGGTCACTCCTGCCGCCATTGTTGTTATGCACTGCTCCTCCTGTTCGCCCGACTCTTGATGGACATTTCTTTAGAGTTTAGGCCAAGCATTGCTGGCAGTTTGTGGCCGTGTCTGGACAGAAACTCAATACGGGCAAGTACTAGTATGAATGCACTTGGAGAAAGAGATGGAGAGAGGAGGGAAGAATGCGATGGAGGGTGAGGGAGTGAGACAACAGCGCTAGAAGTGACACGGAGGGAGAGAGAGATTTAAAAAATGACTCCCAAATACTTGAATAAGCTTTGTCTGGGGGTTTAGTGAAATAAAGCCATGACTTATTCATTTCTATTTACATGCATAACATATTATTCCACAGTAAAACACGTCCAAGTCCTCCGAGACATGTCAGGCAGCATGATGAAATCTTGACTGACAGCGGGACGCCACGGCTGATTTCAAAGGAGCCATGTCATTTTGGGAGAGAACGCAAACAACGGCGTTTTAAAAATACAAACATAAGCAGGCGTTTTATGAAAGTGTGCAGCGTCGTTNCAACGTAACTGCATCTCATTTCCCTACTGGGCATCGGATTGCTGCTCTGCTCATCGCTTCCATAAAGAGCAGAGAGAATTTGCAGAAAAGGGAGGAGATCTTTTCCCCAGGGCCCCAATTAAAACTTCCTTTGGCAAAGTGGCAGCTTTTTATCCCTCACTTTCCCACTGTTTTTTCTTTTTTTTTTTTTGCCACATCTCTCAACAAACCGCAGGATAGTAGCAGCGAAGGCAGGCTTTTAGAAACGGAGAGCCAAGAGAGGGAGGAAAGAAGGGACAAGATACGCTAGAAGACGGAAAGAGCAAGAAAGCTATTAGTCACGCATTAGTCAGAAATTATGGAATAATTTCAAATGTTAAAACTCCATATCTGGTGTTCAGAGTCATTATTATACAGTTTGCTCGAACCTTAGGGAATGAGTGGACTGCTTATGTAGAACAAGAATGACAACTACTGAATTGATTGGACTTTATAATGCCAAGAAACCAAGAGGCAGCTGCAAGAGGTCTTTCAAGTTGAACTACGATTGAGCGTTATGAATATGGTGGCCGTGGGAAGAAAAAGTAATTTCTCAGTTTCTCATATTTCACACACTGTGCAGGAGTTTGATACAGATGTAAGATTCATGCCGATATGTTTATATTCACAACAAGACACTCCAGCTCGGGCTGGAACTGAAATTTCAGCTGATTTAGTGCAGGTATATGCAGTTCTAGTTGGTCATGCACACAGATGTTTGCGCATCTCACACAGTTACACTTCCAGTGCAGTTAACTTAAAATATCCCTACATATTTGTGCTGCTTTGATGCAGCGCAGTATGCAGTGATTAGTTATGCTCGTGGGATCTGGATGGCTGGATGCCCCCATCATCTCTGTAAGCCAACAGCTCAGCTTGTTGTTCCTTACAACACAAAGTTTCCATCTGGATCAGACCATCAGATTCAATTACTGAGCACAAAGCCCACAACAGCAAAAAACTCACAGCGTTCAATAACACAGTGTTTTTCAAACTTTTTTGAGCCAAGGTACATTTTTTCATTGAAAAAAAAATCACAGGGCGCACCACCAACCGAAAATGTTAAAAAAAAATGAAAAATAGTCTGCATTCTTGTGTTGAAGCGAAGGGTGTTTCGTTTGGAGATGGCGTCTAAGCTTACTTGGGACCATGGCACTGTTAGATAGCTTGTCACCACACACCAAGCACAACGGTGTCGTTGCATCCCCGGTGAAAGTAAATCCAAACGAAATATAGCTTTCGCTGTATTGCCTCGTGCAAGAGACTTTGCTCAAGGTCACTGTCTTTGCTTTCTTTTGACATCCAGTCATACTCTGGCCTTCATCTGGGTCCCACTTTGGCCCAGGGCCTAGTTCGGAGTTAGCATTTTTCCATTTCAGAAACTTCTCCATCACTGCCACCTGTCACATCCACACATCACTAATTCTCTTGTCTCAAAGTACGAGGCATTTAGCTACCTGCTGCCACCTATAGGTACACAGATATATATACACAGACACTTGACAATGGCATATTATTTGCAAATAATAATTAATTCGTTTTCAAAAAATGTTTTAGACCAATTAGGTGAAATTCGATAATTTCCGACGGCACACCTGACGATCTCTCACGGCACACTTGTGTGCCCCGGCACAGTGTTTGACTGCAATAACAGATGGAAATAAGTATGATTTTTATTAAAAAAAAAAAAGGGAGCTCTGAGATAGCAGAAGTGACTCGTGACATATTTTGATGAAGGATATCAACTGCTTGCTTTCCATCAGAAAAGAAGACAAGAAGAAAAGAAGCTGGCTCCATCTGAGAAGTTAAAAGTGAGCTCATGTAATGCAAAGAAACAGACCACAAGTGCTGCATCATGCCACAATCTCTCATCGAGCAGAAGCAGGCTCTTGGAGCATCTGGATCAGAATGTGGGCCCCCCACTGCTCACCAGCGGAAGCATCAAGAAAAGAAACTTTGTAATTTGGCTCCAGAATAATGAGCTCCTGACAAGACAAGGACCATGGTATCAAAGCAATGAAGGAAACTTTACATGTATCCAGGGCCTGAAGTTAACTTTTTTGGCCACCAGCCACTGTGGCAGGTTGATTTTGAAATCCACTTGCCACAGTAGTTTTTTACCAGCCAAAATTTTTTTGTGCCGAAAATAAAGGTGAATGACTCAGAAAATGCATAAAAACGGTTCTTGAACTTGTACAGAATACACATTAAAGTGCTGTCTGGTTATTAACCAACTTGGCATCGTTTCAAGAAATATCCACATCCACACAGATCCGTTTCAGCTCGACCGAAAACGCTACTTCATATTCCAGGCCTATAGGTGGCGCTGTTTCAGTTTCAGAAATTCACCAAAAACGGAGAGGAAGAGGCGGAGCATGCGCACAAATCTTGAGCGCTGTTTACAAATCGCCTTTTGTTGCTCAGCGTGGTGGCACAGGAGCATGATATGTTGCCCTAGTAACCCTAATAGGCTCAATATCTTCTCCAGCAGGAAAACTAGCATGTAGTCCGCCATTGTTG
>JASGAT010365211.1:0-13747 GCA_030220025.1 Chelon auratus
CTGGTCTGGTCTAGGTGGGTGCTACATGTCTAAGTAACATCCACATGAATGCCATTTCCATAAGTTTCCCATCAGAACATCGAATTGCCACAAGATGGTCATAATGGTCATAATGTTGTGGCTTATCGGTGTATAAACCTTACCTGCCTGGTGAGGCCAAATCAGCTACGCAACTTGTATACTGCACTACACAAATACAGCTAGTGTCCCGGGGGGGGGGGACTCTTCTTCTCTGGGAACCACGCAACCAGAGAATCCATTACAACACCACATTAACACGCTGATGCTGACATAAAATCTTGCGTTTCACTGAACCGATCCAGGCAGATAAGGTGAGGTGAAAATCAATTACCAATCAACAGTGACGGTGACTGATGGCGAGCACACAGGATAGAGACACGCAGATCACTGTTGCTTTAGTAAAACCACTGACCTCTGTGTTGTGGCTGGGATCAGTCTTTGAGTTAGTGGAGGAAGCTCCAGGAGGGAAACCAGGGGTAAACCAAGAATTTGCAAACAGGGCCAACTCAAGATGATCCTTGAACTAGACGACGTGGCAAGCCAACTTCAGATAAGTGGAGAAATGGACATTAGGAGGTGAATGTAATAATTGTACTAAAGTTTTTTAGGCACCTGGACAGATGAATCAAAGATAACAGCACATGCTGAGACACAAACTAGAAACAGGAGGATAAAGAACCAGAAAAGAATTGTAATTGTAATCTACTACTGAGCGAAAAATATCATCATTGTTTCATTGTGTTTAGTGTCAGATGAACATTCAGTCTGCAATAGGATCAGGTGTGATGTGTTAATTGCAGTTACGGACACAAGACTCAGTATTTTGTTTAGGCTTTCTGTCCAGAAATGGCGTAAATGAGACACATTTGTAGTTGTAGCTTCCATTTTTGCCAGTTCTACCAGACATTTTCCCTGGGCTTGCTGAAACCTTAAGTTGTAAAAGCCCAACTTTTCAAGTTTGAGGTACCCAACAGCTCCCTCCTCTCATGTGTCACCGCTGACAGTGTAAATAAAACTTTCTCAGACTCCTTTGATGAGGCAGCAGTGGAAAGAAATGTAATTCAGCTGAATCTTTATCGCTGGATAATCTCCTCACACAGTCCATGCACTGTGGGAATTGAATCAGGCACGGCAAGAGCCCCGCTGGCCTAAATCAGCCCCCCCTCCTTCCCTAGACTCCTCACGGACTCATCAATCAGGCTTAATCACTTACACTTAGATGTGGTTCTCCTTTATCTGCATGCTTGGCAGCTTTATAAGGCCTGGACAAAAATAATTTACACTGATGACTCTCGGCAATTCCATTTCCCCTCCTATTTGGTTGATATCTGTAAGGCTTAGCTACGATTTTGATCTGTTATCTATAGTCTGGGATGCAGCAGGCTTGTGCAGGTTAGTCGATAAAATGATTGAAGGTGCTTTTGTAGAATGCACAGGCATGAAACTGGGACCAGAATATCCAGTCTTATAAACGTTTCTTGGGAGATACAAAAAACCAAAGTCGTAATAGCCAATATTATGTGCAAGTTCAATGTTTAGTGGCAGTGACTTAACCGAAATTGCAGCAAACAGCCAACATGACACTAAAGCAACTTATAATAAACCATCTGTGTTGCCTCTTGTGGAGATCATGAGGCATTTTCAGACCGAACGGTTCTTGGCGCTCTCCGAAGGTAATTACACACTGGAGAGCTTTTCTTCTGTTTGCATTCGTGTCGCCACCGAATGGAGGCAACAGCTGGTATGGTATTTTAAAGTCTCTTCATTCTGCATGAGAGTGTCCAACGACATACAACAATATCACACATACACCGATCAGGCATTACATTATGACCACCATCCTAGTATTGTCTAGGTCTCCCTTGTGCTTCCAAAACAGTTGTGACTCATCAGAGAATGGACATGGGCCTTCTGAGGGTGTCCTGTGGTGGCAACAGAATGTTTATAGTGGGGGGCCTTTGGGTCCTATGGGTTGAGGGCAGGGGCCTTAGATACTTGATCAGTTTGGGATCTAGTGAATTTGGAGGCCAGGTCAACACCTTGTGCTGTTTTTCTTGTTTTTTAAGTTGTTCCTAAACCGTTGTTGTGTGTGTGCATGTGTCAGGCTGCATCCTGCTGGCAAAGGCTGCACACATCAAGGAGCGTCATTGCTATGGGGTGGGGGTGTCTGGACTGGTTTAAGTGGGTGCTACATGTCTAAGTAACATCCACACGAGTGCCATGCCCAGTAGAACACTGAATTGTCACAAGATGGTCAGTGTTATTTACTTCTCTTGTCAGTAGTCGTAATGTTGTGGATGATCGGTGTACTATGAAATATACAAAAGTTTATATAGGCATACTCTATAAGAGCTGTCTTTCGCTATGGTCCCCGATGGTTGCCAATGCTACATTCATGAGTTTGATCAAAATACACTTCCAGTATGCGACTCAAGGTTCCTCTTATGCTGATAAACTGCCTCCCCTGAAGTAGGAGCTAAAAGAAACCCTACTGTTAAAACTCGGGTCGGGTCGGGAGGTGCTGAGCGGTGAATCTTCCTCACCCACAAGAGGTCCTGGCATGATGTCAATATTTCTCTAGCTCAGGTTTCAGTCAGAGGGACCACTCTATCACCTTATTTCTTCCACCTGTCATCCCCCCTGTAATTCTTGCCTCATCCATCACCCTGACATCAATCTACTCGGCCCCTATGTTTTTTTTATTATTATTATATATATTTTTTTATCCATCATGTCTGCTCCGTTTTGGATCTCTCTCTTTCATCTTACATAATACTTTCCCTGACATAATCCAAATGAAAATGACACATCTGACCGTAACAGGTCAAACACTTGTATAATCCCGGATTATATAAAAGCCAAGGTAACTTCATAATGCTCCCTGAATATTTCACCAAATCATCGAGGAGCTGAAAAGTACATTTAAAGTTAAATTAGAGTAAGGGTAGAGGAAAATGGGTAGCTTTGTGAAGTGAATATAAAAACTGAAGATCTGTATGCAAAGACGAATCACAGCTGCACTTTACTATATGCAAACTTGTTTATTTGTGCATCTGAAATTTAAATAATTTAAATTGTTGACCAATTATATGAGGGGCACAAGTGCAAACCATTTGCTTTAATTTTTTTAACTACAAGGAAACAGTGAGCCTTCCAATCAACAAAAGCACCAGAATCTTGTTGGTTAATCCACTCCGCGCTGCGTTGTGCATGATTAATCTAGCAACAACAACTCATCGATAAAGTAACCTAGTGGAGTTGATGGGTTAGGCGTAGACGTTTTGACGGGGGAGATGGATGTTGTGGAGAAGTCTCCGCAAGACTACCCTCAAGAAGTCCTGGCATGATGTCAATATACTGTGGCTCAGGTTTCAGTTGGAAGGACCACTCCATCACTTTATATCTGTCAATCCGCTATAAGTCTTGTCTCTCTCTGACACGTGAACATTAATCTACTTGGCCACTATTTTTTCTTTTTGTCAATTCCCCTTTTTGGTTGTCTCTCTCTCTCTCAACCCACATTGTTTTGTATGAAAAAGAGTTGCCTAAAAATATATTTAATTTACCCAGAGAAGCTAAAGAACAAATAATAACTTCTACAATAGTATGCTTATGGTTCCTAAGATAGGATAAAACACAGCAGAAACACATTAGAATGGCATCAGTGGTATTTGCATACATAAATACAAATATGCACTAAATTGTGTAACATCTGCGTAGAGTACATGATACAGTTTGTAAAGGAATTGGTTGAGAGCGTTGATTGTAAATGGTATATGTTTAAGTGTTGGTTTTGTGTCTGATGGCTGTTGGCAACATGGACTGTATATAAATATGGACCAAGTGACCAAGTGGCATCGGCTAAACTGACGCTAGTTTCACGGAGATACAGGCAGCGCCATTTTGCGATTTTGGAGCTGGAGTCTGCGCAGCACGGTCCGAGAGTGGAGCCACGCTGACTCCAACATTTACAAAGAAATGGAAAAAAAAAGAAAATTATACACTGTAGTCGTTTATTTATTTATTTACCATTTCACAGAGAAGTTTGCATGGCAACTGGTAGTCATCATGATTTCACATCCTGTCTCTATAGTGTCAAATAACAAACTAAAATGAAACTTCTCTGAAAAATTTACACTTGAACATGCAACAGCATTATATTAACTACCTAAAATGACTGAAACCATCCTTGAAAAAGAAATTATTTGACGGGTATTTTAGTGTTTTAGTTTGACCCGAGTCCCATCTACTAGCATGGAGTGGGTGGAGTGCTAGGGAAATTCTTTAATCAAGAATGACAGAGTCACTGGAGTCTCGTTCTAAAGTTTTACTTGCAGCAAGGAGTCGATACGTGCACTATAGCCAGTACAGAATCAACTCCCAATAGTAAGGTTACGTTCACTTTTATGCAGTAGGTCCTGTCCTGGACATGGTTGCAGAGAGACAGCCTTGTTAGAGAGACAGCCTAGTCAAAACAAAGGAGCTGTAGACTGGGTGCATCTGTGCCATATCTGTGGGACCTTTCCCCTACTATTTAAAGCATGATGAGAGTCACAAATGTGTCAGTAAACTATATGAAAAGGCAATGCTTAGAAAACAGCTTGTAGATTTTGTGTGGCCATTTTATTTTGAGAAAGTAGAGATGAAATCAGCATTGGGAGTAAAGTGCAGTTTCCAAAAAGATGTTTGTTATGCCCTCAGCCTCTTGGTCTGAATGCTCATTTTCTTTCTTCCCCTTTCAATCAACACCACCACTACTACCAGGCTTCCACTCCATCTCATCTCCAGAACATAGTCTCCGTCCCCTGATAGACATGTTCAACTCTAATGATCCTGGTTTTTGGCTTCCTCCTGCTTGTTTTTCTGTGTGCCTAGTTTTTGTCCCCCCAGAACTTACAAGAGAAGGAACACTTTCTACTCTACTCATCAAACAAAACAATAAAAGCCCTAGGTGAATCCCTGAACCCTTTTTGTTGTGTTCTTTCTTCTTCGGGGCTCAGTGGTTCGCCTCCAACCGTGACAACATTCTTGTTTGTTGTGCCCGTGTTGGTTCAATGTCCAACTAACCTCTAATGGTAAAACAATCAAACCCCTACTGTTGCCACGACGTAACAAAGTTATGATGTCAAAGTTTGCTGCTGAAAACCAGAGAGCAATTTTAAAAGGTAACAGTGCTGTTGTTAAGATTTGATTTGGTTTATGGGACGAGACACTGTAGTTTGATGGAAACATTTTGCTTAATGCTATGGGACAGTTTCAATCATGCTATTAAAATGACACAGATTTTTTGCGTAAATGATGTGAACCATGTTAACCCCTTGCCGTTCTAACGGCCCCCTTTTTTCGCTGCTAAACCAGGGATCAACTCAGTCCTCTGTCTGTGTGCCAACACAAGTTATACAATGCTGGAAAGCTTCATTTCTAACTTCAACTCTAACTTCATTAGCCACACCGTCATACCAAAACAGCTGTGAACTTTTCACTGACACCTCACTCGTCCCAACAGACGACTGTTTACCATGTCTTTGGCACACTCTTGGCACAGATGGTGCTAAACTGGTTGTCAAATTTGAAATGGGACTAGGTAAGACTTCAAGATGGGGATCCATCGTGTTTTCCACATTTAGTTACATTAATTAGGCAAACATAAAATTCTTATCTTTCAGTGTATTCAACAGTATATTCAAGCTCCCATAACTCAACTGTGTTAACTTTTAAAAGACTCCAAAAAAGACACCATACCTGCTTTAAATTTACTTTGAGTATGCCATCGATTCACTTATTACAGAAATCCGTGGCTATAAGGAGAATGTGTCAGTTGTTATTTTGGAGCACAGCTCATTTGAAAATTACCTGCTTTACTTCACCCATCGAATGGGTCCACCTGCAAAAATCTATTCGATAATTTTCTCTTTAAAGAAGCCCCATCTGGCATTTTGTTTGGATAGCCTTCGGAAGAAAGTGGTATGAAACTCATCTCCCCCTGCCTCCTTATATCTAGCTCTCTTTTTACCTCCTCTCCCGTTTCTCTTTCCCCAGCATACTCTTCTATCAATCTTATTTTTTTCATAGATTAAAGAAATTCACAAATAATGTTTGTCATTTGAAATCAAAAGGAGAGGATTCATGCATTAAGCGTACAAGTACAAAGGCTCTAAAATGTGATGATTTCAGACAATACCCCGCCACGGTAAACTGTCTTTAAAGTACAGATCAGTAAAGTAAAATAACATTTTAAAGCCATCATCATACACCTTTGTGGTCCTCTCATGTGCGGTTACTGAACCTAGAAATGACTTGAACAATTTCTTTCAGCGCATTGCTCCAGGTAATGTTTGCTGTTTCAGTGTGCCACACTATTTACCGCACAAGCAACACGAGTCTGTAACAGTGCGCTTCCGCCGACCCTGCCCACACCAGTAAAATGATCTCGGCGCAGCCAAGGATGGCTTCCTAAACTTCTTAAGCAATATGCCACAACTGCAAAGACACAGCGAACCTTTGACTCAAACGACAGGGTGTGTTGCATAAAGCCAAGAGCAGGAGTGGGTCTCAGCGTGAAGGAGCAATTACTGCTGGTGCGTGCGCGTGTGCATGCATGTAATAGAGGCAGAGACGGCATAAAACATTCAAAAAGTCTGCCTCATGCAGGGTTTTAAGCACAGCATGCAAACTGAACGACGCGGTAAACAAAAAGCCAATGAGCCGCCATTAATTGTTCTCGTCTCCTCTTCCTCGCATGCATCCTTTCAACTCTGCTTCTCTTCCTTTAATCTCCACCTGCCTCTGAGTCCCAGTCATGTTTATACCTAGATTCCCTTTGAGTATGCTCCTCTGTCTTTAATTGCTTCCCTTACTACTTCTTCAAGTTCTCCTTTTTTCTTTTTTTTTTTACTTTTCTCTGCAGTGGCGAGCTGCTGAGTGACTCATCCTTCCCCAAATGACTGTGTCGACTCCTTGACCATTTCTCATTTAAGCACAGCATTTCAGCCTCGCACACACTCGCACACGTCAAAACATAAAAGAGGCAAATCGGAAAGAAGAGGCAAATAGTCGAATGTAGTCTTAGTCATCATATGACCTCGTTTTTTCAAGAAACTGGACAATATACCCTTGAGATAAACTGGAGGAGATGTCATTTACCTTTATTCCATGTCGGTGACTGCATGTGTGGTATAATATTAAAACAACAAATCCCTATTAGCGATAGTAAAGACATCACCTTGTCTCTCAGTGTGGATAATGATATTCCCAGTCACATCCACTGTCACAGACATCTCCCTCAGGTGTGTCTGTCCACCGAGTCATTTTACACCGGCCGGGAAAGTACAAGGGGGTGAGAGCAGCAGTGATAAATAATTTAGCCAGGAAGAAAGACAAAGGGGATGTGGAATAATAGGAACAATTCAGGAATTAATTCAAAAGGAATCACCCTCATGACAGACTCTTTGGCACCAGCTGCAGCTTCTCTCCCAGACTTGATGAACAAGTGGAGGCAGGTGTGCTCAGGCAGCGACGTTATAAGATAGGGACGAACCCCTCAAAGAATCCTGAGTAGAAATCGATGGGGATTCTACAACGCCGCAGACGCCAGTTGACTCACTCGACCTGAAAAGCCAGTCATCTGCTTTAAAACTGCCAAACTAGGGAAACAATTGTGTTATTGCATTGGCACAAGTTTATGGTTGAGGTTCTCGGTTGAGTCAGCTCCTTCCCCAGTTACATTTTAGGGAACAGGGGCCTGATCTTGGTAAGCAGAAACAACTGAATAGGGATGCTGCAACGATGGCTGTAGAGCGGCTGGACTTGTGCTCCAGGGAAATGAAGAAGGTGGTATTTGGAGGATGCAGACACACACACAAGACAGTGCGGCACGTAACAGTCAGCCTACACCACATGGGGAATTCTCTGTTATAGATTGCCAGTCTTTGTGTGCGCGGCTTTCCATTAAGTCATCCTTCTGTTGTGTCGATATCAGCGCAGCCGGCTGCTGAGCCTGAAAGCAAATCCCATGGTAGGGTTGATATGGGCTTGATGTATTGGCTCACATGATAGACCAAAGCTACAATTCAGCAAACCTCATTGTATCTTGGGATTGAGAGGTCTGGTGCGCGGGAAGCCGAGCTAACATTGGCTGAGAAGAGAGAGGCCGCGGCACGTCGGATTTTATTCCAGTTTACTTTGAAAATGGAGAAGCATAAAAGCTGACGCTAAAAAACGGATAACAGCCGAAACCGAAGCGTGTTACCATGACATCGCTTGCCTATAGAGACGAGGTCCTGCACAGAAGACCTTATCTCTTCGGTGCACTTACTGAATATCAATCTTATATGATAGATGTGTGAATATCAATATTGTATGATATAGGTCTTTCTGCAGGACTGCAGTCTAGTATCCTAGGAAATGCATTCATGTTACTTGACTGTTCATTAAGTGTCCCATGTGTATATATAAATAGCTTTTAAAAGCAAAACTGGTCTCAGAAAGCTGTGATAGTATTTTTATATAGGCTTGATGCACATTATAGGTGCGTTGTCTCCTAAATGTTTTGCACTGTCTCTTGTACTTGCACTGTTGGCACTGCTGTCTGCACCGTTTGCACTGTTCGTATTGTTTACACTGTCTTGAATTGTCTGCATAAGCTTGCACATGGGCACTTGCTCAGTCCCTTGTATTGTACTTGGTCTTTTGTCTTCATGCAGCTCTATGGTCCTGGAGGAACGTCCTCTCATCTCACTATGTACTGCACCTGCTATATGTGGTTGAAATGTCAATGAAAACCAATTTGACTTCGAAGAGCTCATTTGGAATCGGTGTAAATAAAACTACCAGCCACTGGCACATCATTAACTTGCAGGGTTTTTTTTCATCATTGAGACATTTGTATCTTCTGATACCCAAAGGTAACGGCATAAAGTACCGGCAGTGCAAAGGTAAATGTGTCGTACAGAGGAAGCACAGCTTTGGGAAGCCACGTTAATGGCAGAGCCTGGCAAATATAGGCCATTCACTCTGCAGGGGATATAGATCTCGGAGATAATAAATCATCCAAGATAAGGTGTTCTTAGGTGACAGCAGTTTTTTCTTAGACTCACACTTGTCTGTCCATCTAAGTGGAAACTATACAAAAAGTCACAGGTTACTGTGTTATTCTTTTTTAGTGTGTGTGTGGCACCAGTCAGCTCTTTAAGAAAATGTCACGCCTCTTGAGACCAGAGGTAAAGAGAGCGTGAATGAAATTTACAAAGCCACTTACAGAACGTTGTACTGGGAAAGACTGTGAATTAAATATCTGATCTAGATGACAAAATGTATTTGACTAGACACAGCAGTGTGCATACACACACTCCAGTTTTAACATCCAACTCTAAGCTGTTGGACCTCAGACGAGGCTGTTTTACAGGAACCGGTCTGGTTCTCGTTGACGCACAGATGCTGGTCAGTGACCATAGAAGCTGTGGAGCCAACCACGACATTTCCAGTACCACACTGCAGTCTAGCTGGCTAAACATTCCCAAAACCTTGCGTTTCCCACCTCAATCAAATTTTGCACAGGATTTGCACACACTTTACTTTGAAGACTCAAACCATTGAGCTTGTGCAAAAACTCAGCAGATGCTCATTTGTTCGCCTCCAATGTTGCTCATGTGTTGGGGTGTAGTTCACTAAATTTGATTCGTGTTCATCTCTGACTGCCAATTCTCAGTGTTAATCTATATTTTAGGTTCCAGACCAACTTCTGAGCTTATAAAGTTAAGGTCAAGTGTGTGTGTTACAAATAACAAGGCCTCCTCAAGCCTCTTTAATTATTTAGATGGATGTCATGCTCACTACTTCATGAACTGGTGTATAGTAAGTGCCTGTATGCACATCGATGCATGCAGTGACCATTTTGTGTGTTTGGTTTCTGCATGGAGATCAATACATTTAGTATGTAACATGAATAAGTCATCAATTCTTCTCATAGTCTTTAACCAAAGATGAAAAAAATCTACGTAGGAACAAGTTGATGGAAAATGCAAACACCAACTGATATGAGATACAAGGCATATGACACCAGTAACCAAACTCAGCTCCTTTAACCAGCGTTAAAATAAATAAAGCATGCTTTTTTAAGAAGAGAGAGTATTCAAATATTCACAAAAACACACAATAAATTTTAATGTGATGAATCGCATAGAAATAACAGGTCCAGAGTCCAAAGACTTCAGTAGCAGTGGAATCAGTGTGCATGAGCTGTTTTTTATTCTTTCTCTGCTGAGACCTGTCCTTAAGGGTTTTAACAAAGTAAGATGACATAATATATGCTTGGCGAGATTTACTTAAAGAGAGAGAGAAAACGGTCCTGTCACTTCCATTAAACACTGCAGTTGCTGTGTCTCTGTCAAGATGTTTGAATGATGTGGAATCTGTTTCCACAGGAACAATAAATGATCTTGTGAAGGTGGCAAATGTGGCAAATCTGACTGACTGCTGATGGATGGCAGCGTGGAGAGAAGCCACTGAAAATACATTATTTACATTACTCGCTGACTTATTGAGAGTTAAACCAAGCCTTACTCAGCCTGTGGTTTCAAACTCATACCATGCTAAACTGCTGTTGTTTTACTTGTACTCTAACTAAAATAAACACAGATGTTTTTTTGCGACTGGATATTATGGATTATACTGTGTTTAACTGATGAATTATCTTGTTAATTTGTCATGACTGGATCTAAAATGTGGAACTAAGGGGACTTTCCCTCTTGGCCAGTTGACCCTGCAGGTCAGCTGCTGGTCAAGCAAAATCAATGAGATACTCGATCAGACCAGCCAATCGGCTTCCATCTGGTGTGTTGAGGTTGTATTCATGAGCCTGTGCATCAATTTTCAGATATTTTTGCAGCTCTGACTTTAACCGAAAATGATGGTATTATGAGAAAATACAAACTCTCTCTGAAAGCGACAAGAATCTGAATTCCTCACCTTTGGTTTCACTGATGAACATGACGGGAATATGATGGAAAACTCAAGGCAGACAGACGAGGCTGAGGATGTGTTTGGCGACCTTGCCCACAGGCAGAGACAAGCCCAGTGGAACATACGGAAAATCTTCCCTCCGTGTTCCCCGTGTGATGTCCGTGTTAGTCTGTTAAAGTGTTATTTATGGTTTTTCTTTTCCGGTCTCACGTTGCCCTCAGCAGCTTTTGCTCCTATCAGTGTCTCCTATGCACGAGGAGCATCGGGGCTTGTTCTGGAAGAAACATAACTGGTAGGCACAAAAAGATATGAATTCAATGGAGACTTCAGCGCACATGTACATTACTTCCTACCCTAAAAAAACGAAATAAATACATTTAAAATATGTAATATTCAATACCGTTGGATAATGGATAATCTGATGGGTTCATTACAAACCAAGTGAAATAATACTAATGACTAATTACATTCCCCACTCTCAGTGAAACAATGCATGTTATGCTGTATAAGGTATTGTCATGGGAACCAGCTGGAGGAGTGATAAATGCTTTGAATTATTTGATTCCTCATAATGTTCTTGTGTAGAGCTAAATGGTGCGAGGGAGCTATGCCTCGGGAGAGTTGGGCATAAATTACATTGCAAATAAAAGCAGGCAAAGAGGAGACAGGTGCTGAGAGTAGCTCAGAACATAGCAAACACAGCACTGTTCTGGAGCAGCTGCACACAGACTTAGCAGCAGCCGTATGATCACGCCACCAACGCCCCTTACGCTTACTTTTACATGCACACTAGATTTCTGATAATAAATGGAAGGTATTTTTTATCGGATTGACTCGGGGTGCTGTAAACCTTTTGATAATCCCCTTTAATGAGAAAATATTTGCCCCAGTGTAAACGTTTTGATCATGTGTCTGTGGGTGCAGTGAATAATAATGCTGCCCATGTTTGTCCCACAGGTGACGTGACGAAGCGGCGAGATGATGTACGGTGAGAAGTATTAGAGAGGGTGTCAAAAGGTGGTACCGATGTGGCAGCACTTTGAAAATGTGGGTCAGTCTTGGTCTGACCTGGTCATATTTCGCTATTGAATAAATTCAGTGTCCACATTGGGCAGTAAACGAGCACACGTCAATAAAGGTTTCATTAGGGTTGGCAAATCATTGTAAGCCGTGTAAGCTATGATCCATTGTTAGCAACTAAACTAGTAGCATTGGCATAAATGGACTCCTGGAAAGCGGTGTGATTTTCCATGACGGGACAAGTGAAATCAAAACAAGCCCCAAATATAATACTGAGATCAGGATTCAGGTCCAGGACCCCAAAACATGGCAATAGAGGCACATTGTAAAAGCAAAAAACAAAAACGCTTTGCATAAGGTTATGAAACAAGCAGGAAGAGGCAGAATCTAGAACACAGCAAGATACTGGGAGCTAAACACAACTTTGGAAAGCTATAAGACAAATGCAACCTACAGCGTGCAAGGACTGGTGTGTTGGGGGTAAATATACTACAGTGGGCTGATTAGTGGAATCTGGTGAACAGAGAGTTCTTACTGTAGGTCATGTGATGCAGCAGGTGGGAAAGCAGGCCAGGTGTGAGCGGCATGAAAGTAGATCACAGAAACCAGGCTAAGTAAATTGCTGAATATTTTTACATTGACACTGGTATTTCTGGTAATTCCTTAATAACTGGAATAATAGCTCAGTCTGAATAAACCATAGACAGTATACAGATGATGCCAAAGCAAGTAGAGCTCCCCCTGGTGGCTGGCTGCAGTATAGGTCATAGGCTCCACCTCCTCTATATTCGATATTACTTGGGCAAAACTAAAACATTAAAATACACATGCAATAATTGTTTTTCAAGGATGATTTCTGTCATTTTAGGTAGTTGATATAATGCATGTTGCATTATATCCATTTTTTGGATTTATTTTGGTTGGTTATTTGACACTATAGAAACAGGATATGGCATAATGGCGACCACCAGTCACCAAAAAAATGTTTAAAAATGAGTACAGTGTATAACCCAACATTTGGACTCCACAGTGGTGGAGGTAGAGCAGAACACAGTATTAATTAAATGAAAATTTGAGTGAGTCTGGCAGAAGTACAGTGGGGTTACTGATATTGCTGCTCAGCATGACTCCACCCTTGGACTGTACTGCGCAGACTCTAGCTCCAAACTCGGAAACTAGCATCAGTTTGACCAATGCAAGGAGGTGGGGACGCATTATTCATATTTATATACAGTCTATGGGACAAACATGCTTTATGTTAACCACCTAAATCCAAATCCAGACTGGCTCTATCTGAAGTCAGGTTGTGGGAGGGGTAGTGTAAACCTTTGATAAGAAGTTTAAAAAGAACATACACCGATCAGCCACAACATTAAAACCACTAACTGGAGAAGTAAATAACATTGACCATCTTGTGACAATTCAGTGTTCTGCTTGGAAACTTTTGGACCTGACATTCGTGTGGATGTTACTTAGACGTGTAGCACCCACCTAGACATAGCAATGACACTCCTTAATGGTAGCAGCCATCACCAGCAGGATGCGGCCTGACACAGGCACACATGCAAAAACAGTTTAGGAACAACTCAAAAAACAAGAACAACAGCACAAGGTGTTGACCTGGCCTCCAAATTCACTAGATCCCAAACTGATCAAGCATCCGTGGGATGATCCACAGAGGCCCCTCCCCTCAACCCATAGGACCCAAAGGTCCCCCACTAACAACATTCTGTTGCCAGACACCACA
>JASGAT010365213.1:3262-28007 GCA_030220025.1 Chelon auratus
AGAGGAGACATTAAAAAGAAACATTAGAAACCAGTTTATGTCTTTGCATTTAGATAACTTCAAACATCTTCAGTGATTCTCGTTTTTAATATATGCAAGCTCATTTTTAACTTCATAAAAGGCCAAAACCAAATGCACCACTTTTCAAAGTAATTTCAATTCTCCTCTGTACAAAAGTATTTTAAACCTCTTATGACAACCTTGAAGCTTGACCTCAAGTAATATTGTTTTCCTAAAATTCAAGGAGCTTCCTTAATACGTATTATAATGGTATCATATAATAAACAATAATAGGTGCTCTAATAGCTAACGGGATAAATTCAGCACTTCCCAGTAGGAATTCACTTCCATCAGTAAATCTGATGGTTTTTAAAACGTTGTTTTTATATTATGAGGGATTTAAGATAACATGCCAAATGTTTCCCACATAAAATCCACTAAATTTATCTTACTTGTGTATTTTTCTGTTATGTCAAGTTTACTTACATGGATATTACAGCTTGCATGGGAAGGTCCTGGTGGAACCTTCAACTGGAACACCTGGCCCACGATTGCAGAGGAGTCAGGGATCCCGGTGTGTACTCCCCCATTCTTTGCAGAGGAATCTGGGACAGCTGTAGGCGGCCCTTCACCAACTGAAGATGCCGCAGCCTGGAGCTCAGCGAGCACAGAGGACTGCATGGAAGCCTCGAGTTCCACAGATATCATCTCCACCAGTGTCTCTTGCTGTCCTGGCATGGTGCCCTGGGCCAGGGCCACCAGAAGCCCAATTACCAGAGGGATAGTCCTGCACGAAAGAGGCCTGCTCCTCCCAGCATCCCCACAGCTCATGTCTCTCCGTTTACAGTGCATAGCAATAGGCCTTTGGGCTGCCCAACAAATGTCTATGAACAACTGATGAGGCCACATGCACTGAAGTCAACTTGATGATATGCTTGTATGTCAGATTCCCTACTGATTGGCTATGCTCACAAATGCAGCGGTTTTTCTTTGTTGTCCTCTGTGATCCATGAAGAGATCTTTGGCAGCCTGTTAGACAGCCATGTCAGCCCGCTAAGTGGGAAAGCAAAAAAAAAAAAAAACAACAAAACAAAACANAAAAAAAAAAAAAAAACAACAAAACAAAACAAACATGAGTCTGACAAAGTGCAAACTTACATTGTAACATCAGTGCAAACATTTACGTAGTATTATGGCATTCATGGTCGTTTCTTCAGATTTATACAGTGTGTTTAAAACAAATATGGTGCTGTAGCAGATTACGATAGCACAGCAAAAGTATTGATACTGAAAGACTTTTCATTACCATTTATATAAGTGTAAGGAAATGCATTTACTAGATTTTGTTGCCCTCAAAACATAAAAAAATAAAAAAATCCAGAATGCAACAAAAAAGTCTAACAATTTCATATTTTGATTTATCTGACATAGATTAGCTCACTCCAACTACTGTCCCCGGTAAATTAGTATAAAATGTCACATCTCATCCATCATCCTCAAATCAGACAATTCACACCACTTTCTGCAAAACAATTCCACAATGCAATTTGTCAGATTGTGTTGATACGAAAATTACAGCCAGGCAACACTCAACCAAAAGCAAATTGGAACCAGTTCATCTGTCATAAATATCACTGTTTTGATATATGTGACATCTAAATGCAAGGTTTACTACAGCGTAAACTGTTGAGTGTATTATTCAGGGGGAGTAGTGTTTAAGTGGATGAGAGAGAGGCTTCAGACACAATATTTGGAAATGAGGAAGTAATAAGTCACAGGACAAAGACTGGCAAAACGAGTTCCCAAAAACGCATGCAATTATATAAATGTGAAACTACAAAGAAGCAGCTGCTTCAGCATAAATAAAATGTTATCTAAATCTTCGGGTTATTTGTGCAAATTAGATAAATATATTTTTTAATTTTGCACGATGCTTGCACATTGTTAATTTCAATGAAATTAAAAAAAAAAAGGCCGACTGATGTTCTTTTCTCTGTCATGTTGAGTTATAGCAGCTCTCATGAGATGCATCAGTGTCAAAGGTTGTTTGTCTTGGTTGTAAGTTTTAATTAGGTGCCCTGGGGGCTGGAATTAAGAGTCTTCATTGTGCTGAGCTAGCCAACCCCAATCCTGTAGCACACAAATGGACAGAGAGGGGTCATCAATTTGCCTGGGATCCTAATGCCTGACTGGCATAAGGCTATGACACCAAATGACAAACTCCAAAACACTGCCTGGCCCAAAACACATGTAGTTCACCTGAAATCTTTTGGTTTTCCAATGGCCTGAAGTCTGCCAGTTCATACAGAAACAGCCATGCAAAGAATATTTTATGTGGTTTGAACAAAACTCTGTAATACTTGGATGATTCATACACTGCAGTAGAACAGGCATCTCACGGAAACCACCACAAACCAATCACAAAATGTACATGTATTTACTTTATATAGGTGTGACAGAGGCTCCGCCATTAAATTTAATGAACATAATGAGAGGTAGTCATTAAGGAAATCAACCATGCAGGAAACTGCACGGCCTACCAGTAAGCCGTCTGCCTCCAAATGGAGTAGCAAAGCTTCAAATTAGTTTGTTCTGTGACTCACACGCTCGCTTTCTCTCACTCCTTTAACACCACTCTGACAATCTATTTCATACATTTTGTTTAAACGTGAATAACTTCAAAAGAAATTACAATTCCAACCAATATCTTGACAATAACACTATCACTGCTGCTCGGTGTCATTCATGACATTCAAGCATCCGGTTTATCTCTGCTCCAATGGGAAATAACTAAGTATCTGGAAAACTAGGACACAATCCGTAACATATTTTATTCACAGTTTTTTCCTACAGTGTAAAGCTGCTTTTTTTAAACCCACAAAAACCTATTTAATAAGGCTTGTTTGCAATTTGTGTATTCCAATGCTGCTTATTAGACAGCTGAATGAGTGGATTTTCCCTGCTGAAAGATTTTCAACAGAAAAAACTGTTGCAACTGAGAGTGAGCAGAATCTCTGTGGGAACAGACACAGTAAATCTGTAGATTACTGCACTCTCCCATCCAGAAGCTTAGATTGGTGTCAAAGTTAAGATGTGTAACAAAAAAAAGTCAAACAGCCCTAAACCTGCGGCTCCTTTAAGGGGTTTTGCAACCTTTAATTATAATAACAAAACATCTGCGTTCACATGATCTCACAAAGGTTGGGGAAATATATTTTTTAAAGTAAGGCAAAGCCGCTCTTGAAAATAACTGTGCTGCCGTGGCAATTTAGAACCATTAAGTCATACTGAATGTTTAGTCACTTCTATTTCTCTTAAATATATCTCAAAGAAAGATTAAATACAACATTGGCACACATTACTATCAATTGTACAGCTTTGATTATGGAAATTCAATAGTCAGTCTTTTCTTAACCACTAACTGCTACTTTTATAACTTTCAATTATATTCAGATCTGATCCTATAATTGTAACGAGTCAGTATAGCAGTGTACAGCTACTTTGCTACTGAAACAGCTCAAGCCCTATGATTCATTACTGCCTATTAACAAATACTAATGTTGATAGTTACATCAGCTTGCTGGGAAATCTACTGTGTCAGCAGATTACCTACCGTTAGTGACTAATAAATAATACAAAGGATAATGTGTGCATGACAAACAACTCAAACTGTACCGTCTAATCTTTGTATTCTACTTGGACTCTCAATAATTGATATTTTCTGCAGGAATACTGTGCAGTGTTTCTGGCTAAGAAGTGGACAGTGAGTAGACTGCCCGCCGGGAAGGCTATAATATACAATCAATTCACATCCACAGGGATCCTGTACTGTCCACCATCCTGCACGTAGTTTGAAATGTTGGAGAGACGTGTCACATAAGCACGTTTTTCTGGGATTTCTAGCTACTGATTCAGTTCACTGGAAGTTTCTATCCCATGTCGCTCTCCACTTGACTCCTCATCTGACTCTTGGACCAAGCAAGAAAGCAAAACACTGAGCCATCTCTAACACCGAGTGTCTCTTAGACACATGATGTTCATGCAAAAATATTAAGTGGCTGCATCTTCAATATCCTCCAATACGCAAGCTGCATGTAAAAGACAAAATATACTGCTTGGGTCATGTATACATATGTCTTTAAATGTAAACTACAGGCATTAACGTGAAATATTTTACCCATAACCTTAATTTAATTCAGGGTGAGCACTACAGCAGACCACAGGCTATGGCCACACACGAGGGGNAGCTACATCTGAGCATCAAAGTAAGCTCTCCACAACGTGGCCTAGATTTTATCACGTTCTCATTTTAGTGTCTGAGTAATTCAGTATCCAAGTCGAACAACATCTCATTAAGAAATATGAAACGTTTTAATATTCTGATTTGCAGTCTTCTAACATTCAAACAAACAACAAAACGTGCGTAATAGGATCTACTGAAAGAGGAGTAAACCTCAACTGCCTTAAACATGGCTTGACAAGAGTGCAGATGAAGACATGGTGTCTGCAAGTGAGAGGATTGCATGCCTCCTGAAAATATTTAGGAAATAGTAGTTTCAATAGTTCCAGGATAAAATAAAGTCCCATATCAAGTTGCTCTATTTGGGATGTTAGGTATTTAACAATGTGTTCATTGTGCAACTGTGTATACATTGAACATTCCCCGAAACCTCAGTTTCTATGCTGAGGCCTTTGAATATATGGTAAACAAAGCAGTGACACATGCTTGAGTGTGGGTGATTTCTGCCAGTTTCACACTGATGTCGGCACTACTGTGGGAATGAAACAGTTCCACAGCCGTGGTATCCATGCAGCCAGCAGTTCAACAGTAGTTAAAACTTGAAAACCATCAAAATAATTAGGGCTCCCATGCACAGTGGCACTCAGGGCCAATTGAATTGACGTACCACATCCAGCAGCCTCTGGATAGCGCATGAGCTGAATAACAAACATATCCACAAGACAAGCTTGCTTTGCAGTTGGATGTTTCCCTTGTGTTGCCCTCTGCTCCGTTCGACAACGTAATGAAATATGTGGGGAGAAAACATAAAATCGGCCTTGGCTGAGTGGAGGTCTAACCTGGCACGGTGAACTGAGAGCAACTCGTTTAACGCAACAGGAAAACCACTGTATGCTGTCAAAGCCCCAGTGCAGGAAGTCAACAAATCATTTTGTTATGAATTCAGAGGTCTTTGAGGCACGAAGGGAGAGTGTTGTGCCTTGTGTGAAACAGTGACAGAGCAATCTACACATCTATTTAAACAGTAAACTGTTAAGATGTGGGTTATTGATTAATTTTACTCGATGCTGTGAACTGATCTACAGTTACAGCTACATATGATTGAGGCACAATTGTTTGAACTCGTCATGAAACACAAGGTTAAGCCACAGCTACTGGACTATAGTAGTGTTACAATTAATGGGAATATTCACAACAAATTTATTACTAAATAAATCAACCGTTTACAGCGTAACATCTGCAGCGATAAATGTTGTGTGGTTTATGGCAACAAATGTCGTTTTTGACGTGTGTGTGATTTAATAAAACATTTAAACTACCGTCCTGATTAAACTGTCCCGAGGCTAACGTGAATTAACGTCCCAGTAGCTCGCGTGCTAACCAGTTACTGGCTTGCAGCTAACGTTAGCTAACTAACTAATCGTTAGCTACCGGGCCCGTTTCACTTGCCCCGTTTCGGTAAGACTCGGTACATGAGGCCTTTGTAAATGACAACGCCGCCTACGACGTTCAACCTTGATACATCATTTAGCAGCCCACACTTTATATACTGTATCTCAGTGCGCATATTGTTCCCCAAATTTGCGGAAAAACCGAAAAATCAAATCCCCGAACTGGCTTCGCCGAGCGCCTCCGTTCATCGCTAGCCCAGAGATGCACCTGTTTTATTCTAGGTGGAAACGAGCAGCGAGCTGATGATGATGATGATGATGGGGCATCCAACACACAAATACTCGGCTCTCTAAAAAATAATACAGATACCCATAACTAGGCAAGGATGCACTGCGATTGAGAAAAGCTTGCTTCGCGACAATAGCCCGTCACATGGGCATTGTAAACGTTGAGTCTGCTCACTTTCAAACACCAAAGTCGAGCGAGGAACGGACCGAGCGGTGGTAGCCACCGACTGAGGCTAACTGGCGAGCTAACACTAAGAGAGTGTACTGCTGGTGACAAAAATAGCCCTTCACCTGCCCTGCCGGCGGACAGCACACGGCGCTAATCCCGCAAACGACTCCAATTAGCAAAGATGACGAGGCTGGTATTTTTTAACGGTGCGACTCCTAAAAGAGCAGCGTAACCCAAAATTCAAACTGACCTTGTTAGCGAGCTAACGTTAGCTAACTCGCGCCGTAATGTCTCCTCTTCTACCCGGAGATCGCTGCGAAGACTTCGCAAATGCCATTAAACATGGCCCTCAGCGCCGCAGACGGACAGCAAACATGCAGGGAGCGGGGCACCTGAGCTCAGCCCAACTGAGCAGATATGTCTCTGGCTTGGTTAGTCTACCGATAGTTCACGGCTCTGTATTGTAATTATGTCGGCGGCTACCCCTCCCTTGCTGCCTCGCTCCGTCTTCCTCGCACACAGGTCCACAGGTTGAGGCCGATCGTGTGGGAACAGCATGACTCCGCCTCCCTTATGTTTCGAGACATGCAGGTGAAAACTTAGACTAGGGATTTAGATGCACCCTGCTGATAGTGCTTAGAACAATGCTGGTCCTTTATTTATGCAGTATTAAGATGACAAAACAATAAACTAGTCAGAAAACTGAAAATTACACAGTGTAATATCTTTGCTTCCCCGTCCTGCTGTGACTTTGCATGGCAACAAACCAACAGATGTGTCCAAGACCTTCATGGCTTTGTCTCCTGTCGTTTGTATTTTTATAGTAAGCATGACTAGAAATGTAAATTAATTTATTCTTTTCTGTCTTTACTCTTCCAGATGCAATCAGTGTTTTGTTTCACATATCACAAATGAAATCACAATGATGTTTCCTAAGCATCAGTGTTTCTCGAAGGATGTTTTAATAAAACCCCTCCGATTTGAAAGTCCCCTAATTGAGCCCTTCATCACAAGTGTGCCTGAAAAGACATAACAGAGAATGAGCCAACTTTGATCTGAAGATAATAAAATCATGCAGGATATTACGCAACAAGGGGAATTAAACAAGGCATACGAAACACACTGGCAAGTTTGAAAAGCATAAATGGCCTCCTGTGATCCAGTCTCACAACTGCCCTTGAATTTCAAGCTTTGAAAAAACTTCAAGCTTGTTAAATGTTCCTTTGTTGATGTTTTTATTAAAAATTAAAAGTTAAACACGCCCCTGACGTATGTAATACGCTGTCTGCGCCCTGTAACATTTCCCACAGGATTTATTTTGAGAGTGACAGATTGGCAAAATGTGTTGCAACAGGTTAACTGCTGCTGCTTATTTTCCAAAGCACAAACTCTGTTCAAAAGGGTTGAGGACCATTCACGGTCTAAAGGTCATGTTTGTTCAACAAAGGCTGTTGAAATGATTAACAACAGAACCCACCTATTTTCTGTTTGTGCAAGTGAAAAAAAAAAAGAAAAAAACGGTGCCAGTTTTTGCACTCTGTTATCATCAAAACACGTCTGCAGCCGTTAAGAGAGAGGGGAAAAAAAACAACAAAAAACTTATTGCTATATTGAAGTGTTTCTCTCAGCACAGATTGATTTTGGTATCAGCACACAGAATGTAATGGGTGAAGAGTTTAGAGATACTAACACCAGACGGATTAGGGACATTGTGAAGCAGTATTGACGAGGTGTCTGTTGCAGGCAGTTTGCAGCAATGTGCATTTGCATTAGTGCATTCGTTCTCAGGAAAACACTTGACTGCTGTGTGAACTGTGATATATTAATCACGAGATGCAAGCATGGGGTCGTTTAAGGGTTCAGCGGTTTTTTTTTTTTTAAGTTTATTCAGCCAATGCCCAATCCAAGATGATTAGTCAGTTAATGTTGCAGCAATCATGCAAAAGAAGTCATTTGAGCCACTCCAGTGTAACAAAACTTTCCTCAAGATCACTTTTCTTCACCTTGTCGACTTCCCACCTTTCCCCTAAAAGTTGGAACAAACAAATACAAAGAAGGTGAAGTTTCTTTGTGGAGACCTCTTTGAGTCTGCATGAATGTCTGGTTACATTAGCCCGCATTATTGTGGCTTTTAATACGGCATGGGCTCAACTGGGAAAAATACTTGAAAGAGGGAGTTTAAAGGAAGAAGAACATCTCCCGGGCTGACAGCCATCGTTGAAGAAGAGGCGAGCAGCACAGTAAAAGTCCTAAAATGAAACAACAATCACGGATGTCATTATACAGCTGAATAAAACTGCCAAATAAAACAGTGGAAATGGCCATTCTTATCGTTCTCTTTGCCAGCAAATGATTAGATGTCTTTTTACCCCCGTAGAAAATATTTGCGTGAAATATGTGATGCCATTTACATGCTGTCATCATCGGGCATAATAATAAACAATAAACTGCGCAAATGTCTCGGAGCAAAAATTGTCTCGATGCTCGTGGCAACAAAGAAAGGGCCTTCGTATCGTAATAAAACCCTTGGCAGGCATGAGTGGGATTTTAAGACGGGGAAACAGAGCCTGTCTGTAATAGTTCACAGAGCTGTCAATCATCTGGATATCTCTGACTCTTTGTTCACCCCTGCAAGGCAACAGTGAGAAACCAGGAGCACGCATGTAGTATCTGCATGTAGACTTGAGAGAATTGATCTGCTATTGAGCGTCTGAACTGATATTCTGTCAAAGTGAAGATATTCCCTCGCAACTGGCTTCCGAATACGTGTGAAGAATTCATTGTCACGTAGTAGCTGAGCCGTGGAATCTTTTTTTTATTATTATTTCTAAATCATGGATTGATTTACACATTATAACACGGCCACAGTAATGAGAACCATTTATCTAATCATGTTCTATGAATTGAATCACTACAGCATCTGCACAAACATTCGTGTCAGCTGAGAGAAGTGCATGCGCCCACCAGCAGTTTCTGTTCCCTCATTCTATTGTTTACACCAAAAGACAGATGAGGGATTTTCATTGCAAATACATCACACAGCTCCCACGTACACAACAACACTTGCAAGTCTACTAGACCATGATAGCCCCACCGCAGAGGGGCTTTCATGTGATTGCACATATCAATCTGACTCTTGATGTGTGTGCACAGAGAAAGGGAGAGGATTAGGAATCAGCTGACGCCCCACATTTTCTTCCAAGTGACTTATTAGAAGGGTTATTCTGAGCGGTCTGCTGGACCGCTGAGCTGGTTGGCTGAGTAGTGAGACCCTCAATGGAGCCAATCTCTCTCACAATAGTAGATTGCTTTGGACAACCCTTTTCGGCTTTACTTAATAACAAACGGAAGGAGCCTTTTCTAGTTTTTCTCTTTTTCACCCGCAATTTTTGTCACAATCATACTTCAGGGTGCCTATAATCGTTTTCTTTTTGGTTCCCACATGACAAGGCACGGGGCTGCAGTAATTTGCAGGGTCACTTCTTCAGCGCTGAAACGCTTTAAAGAATGTTTCCCGTCACATACCTGTCAGATGTTCTGTTTTTGGTCTGCAGTGTGCGTCACTTGTTATGTCGAGCTGATAATATAACGGGAAAGAGGAGGATTTCCTTTCACCACAGAGCCTCGACCAGTGCGCTGTTCCAGTCTGTGGTTGCCCCTGGTTATCTGTCCTCGCTGCTCAGCACAAATAAGAATTTTTAAGAGGTACCATTGTGCACGTTTACACCCAACCAGACTGTCAGGCAAGCCGCTGCTCAGTGAAAGCATCCCATTTGTGCGGAAGAAAAACCAATTATTTACCAAATATGTTTTCTTGTTGAAAGCAAATTAGGTTCTCGTGGCTTCAGTTTGTCATATTTACATGTGTCTCGGTGTAAATTAATCCCACCCCAGTCTTGCTGAGGCAGGTTAGCTGATAATTGGCAAATTACACGTAATGCATGCATAATTAATCCGCCATCAGAGACCCCGGGAGGCAATTACCGGGTATTGGGCATTTAGGTGCATTCGACCAGTGGCAGATCACCCTACTCCATTACAGGGTAAATACACAGCTCTCGAGGAGTCCTGATGCCAAATGGAAGTCCGAGGAAAAGCCCCTAATGACTATTGTGACTGGGGTAATAGTTTTGTTATCAGAAACAAACGGGCCTAATGACTCTGAAACACATTAGGAGGACATCAGCAAAGACAAAAAAGCACCAAATGGAATGGCCACAGGATGACCCCAATATAAAGCAGAAATCAAATCAAAACACAGCGACTGAACAGGCCCTCAATGGCACTTAAATGTGTACCGCAACTTTAACAGTTACTGGAAGCACCTTTAATATAATCAAAGAGTAACACGATCACACGGTCCAACACAACTCCAAATGAACCTTTCGGCCCATTATAATTATCATGGCATAGTCATGAATTCTTTATTTAGCTACGACAGCCATCTAGCAGTGATTTTGTTTAGCCTAATTTATTGTAGTAATTGGCTGTCGTTAGGTAAGTCCACCTCTTTATTCCTGTAGTGGCACTTTTGGGTTGACATTTGTACCTCCACTTTGGTTGAATTGAAAAGACACTAGTCAACGTGACACCGTTTAAACATTGCTGATACACTAAGATATTTCCAGCCCTAATATCCAGTTAAGCCTTTCAGCTGCCAACGGAGAACCTAGCAGCTATTCTAGTTAGCCTCCACTGTAAATCCATGCAACTGTATTATCATGGCATAGCCATGAATTCTTTATTTGCCTACGACAGCCAGCTAGCAGTGTTTTTGTTTAGCCTAATTTATTTTAATAATTGGCTCTCATTAGGTAAGTACACCTCTTTATTTCTGTAGTGGCACTTTTGGGTTGACATTTGTACCTTCACTTTGGATGAATTGAAAAGTTGGTGGCTTAGCTTTCCAAGTCAACACTTGATTCATTCATTAATTTTTTGTAACGGTGAGAGGGTCACGGAGGGTCACGGTGGGGTTGGAGCCTATCTCAGCTGTCAGTGGGTGGGAGGCGGGTTACACTCTGGACAAGTTGCCAGTAGTGTTTTGAAATGTTCACATGCCAGCACGCAAAATTAAGATAGCAAACATCGCTACTTCCTCAAAATTAGGAACTTTATCCTGCTGTAGGCCTGACTTGTGGTGGACTATTTTTATTTTTTTTTTATCATAAAATCCTTCCAGGTAACCTTAGATGTCTGACAGTATGTGGCCCGTATGTTAGAGGCAACAACTTCTGTGAGAGCGACAAGCCTGTTCAGTGTAACCTGAGTCTGTGTCCTCTCCTGTTACCTTTCTGGTTGAGATAATCATCAGCTTCATGTGTTTTCTGCCACCGTAAGAGATTTATTAACTAGCAAGAGTGTGTAAGGTCTCAGGAATGTGCTCCAGTTTCTGTCCGTCGGTCCTGACGGTGACTGGCACTCACGCCTAACATGGCAGGCAGCTCCGTCTCTACCTCTGCTGTCAAGTGTGTGGCACAGCACTTCTGCTTAATATCTGTCTGTGGCCCTGGGCTTAGGGAGGATGAAAATAAGGAGAAAGCCAGGAGACCCAGCACTAGGTCTCAGGTGTGCACTTAACACTACCTATCAATTCCGGCCTGGGGTGAGGGCGACTACAAGCCAGATCAAATCATGAGTCAGAGCTGGAGGATGCATTTCAGTCGGCCTTATTGTCTGGCTGGTCACATGGTAACAGTTCAGACTGAGATGGAATGAGTCAACTGCTACGGGACTCACAGCCACACATCTGTCCAGGTGATATGTGGGAGAGTGTGAATTGAATCTAGACTCTGTGGCACCGCTCATAACCCCCATACTGCAGTCGTATAGTTGTGTGCTGGAGCCGCCCTGAGCAAATAACATATTCTGTTGAGTTTTTGAAGTTAAAATAAGTAAATACAACCTCTGCAGTAAACACACATTAAAATGAACCTCTCTTCAGTGGAATTTTATCTTTAAAAAAGAAAAGGCCAAACACAAACTTTGGCATTCTTTGGTATCCTGTTAAGTCATAACTTCGTGAGCCGCCCATGGGTAGGTATCGCAGCTTGCACATACTTTCAGTGGCCACCTCAGAGTGTTTGTTTTCTGAATCTTTCACCCACTCTTCTTCGCAGATCACTCCAGAAATATATGTTTAGGCAAGATCAACCCACAGATATTCCATGGTGTTCAACTCAGACGAGGACAGTTCAACTTTTGTTTCTTGAGCTTCATTGCACTGCTGGAGAAAATACAGCGTTAAATATTTTCTGTGGTTACCGCCTAAAATTAAAGTATTAATTTTAGTATAAAATTAAATATTTCCACTGTGTTACCTTTGGCGAATGTGGCCATAGAGCTCAATCTTAACTTTACCCGTCAACAGAATTTGCTTCCTACATGAATCCAGCTTATCCACGTTTTTTATGCCCACTTCTTGCATTGACTTACGTGATGAGGGTGCAGGTGATGACCCCTTTCAATGATCATGTTTGTACAAGCCTTGTTATATAGTGGAACGGCACCACCACTCCACCAAACAATGCAGCTCTGTATGGGGGGGCTTAGTTTTGCTTGCTGCCCGCAGCAGACGTGCACTTTTAGATTAAAGTTTTCTGTAAATCCCAGGTCTTGTCTTGACATGGCATTCTGGACCATGGAAATTACAAGCTGGAAGCGCCTTGATATCTGTTTTACAGCCTTCCCCTACTTTGTAGGCATTCATTTTCAGATCCTCCAGAGAGTTACTGAGAGGGGCCCATGGCTGCTGAGTGTTACTGAGTTACTGAGTTTAAAGAGTCAGACAATTCATAAAGCTCTGGAACTGTCATCAGCTCATAATTTCCCAGTTCAGTCAGTTAAGATCTAAAGAGTTACAGATGTTTACAACTTTACAACTAGAAGGGTGTGTTTTTGTGATGTCTGTTTGCTGCACTGTTAGTATTAAGCCCCATCTTTTCGCTTAAAAATGAAAGAAAAAAACATTATTTGCCCAAGAGTGGCCAGAATTAAAAAACATACACTGTGTGATAAGAGACAGAAACTAAGAATAACCTAAGAAAATAAAACACCAGCACTATTCAAGGAGAAGGAATCCAAAGCGGCCTATTCTGTGTCTCCCCATATCCAACCACGTCTTGGTCCAAGGCTGTCTGTGCTGCTTGACTCTTGCACAGGGACCCTCTGTGATACAGCAGAGCTCGCAGTGCATGGACCATGCCGCTGATGCCAAAGTCCCACTATCCAAATCCGTCGGCACCATCTCATTTAACAGATAAGAGGCTAATCTACAGGGTGGGCAGGAGATAGACCCACAAATACAAGGTCTCTCTTGTAGCTCGCCCACCATTCTCCACATTCCTGGAATGTGTACAGGCATGTGCAGACAAACAAAACCTTGAGGATCTTTTTTTCTTTATCCCCGCAGGCTCAGACGTGCTGTTATAGAATGTAAATCACAAGTATTTGTTCTATTAATCTGCCCGGGCTGTTTTTATTCTTTCAGATGGAACTCACCTTGGTATTAATGAATATTACTGAACAAAGAATCGTAGCGCCAAACAACACTGGAGCAAACATTAAAGCTAACATGAACTGAAACGTGACTGAAGACATATAAAGGCAACAGTAACTGATGGAAAAAATAATCCATGCGATGAGTCAGTGCACTCGTGAATAGGCAGCCATCAGTCTTTGTTCAACACAGCTTGCTTTTTAGGACAGCTTTTGAATCCTAACTGGTATGGCCAATGGAGACTGATTGGATTTTCTCTCTCAGTGCCTAAAACCATGCTTTTTAACACCTTACTTAATATTTTATTATCATTTTTTTTTTTTTTTTGCAGAATATTTTCTAGAAAATCCCTTTTTAGAAGTTGGATTAAAGAAGCCAATGTTCTCACGTTTGTACAAAAGCAGCTCTACATGAACATGTCCTGAATACTGTTGGCTAAAGCAGGGCTAAACAGATTTTTATTTATTAAACTAGTCAACGTGACACCATTTAAACATTGCTGATACAGTAAGATATTTCCAGGCCTAATATCCAGTTAAGCCTTTCAGCTGCCAACGGAGAACTAAGCAGCTATGCTAGTTAGCCTCCACTGCAAATCCATGCAAATGTAGTGGGTGAGAGAGCAAACAGTTAAAACTGATGAATAAACAATGGTTTAAATAATTGAAGCCCTGGGGCACAGAAACAGGCACAAACTGGCACGCTAACCAGCTCTCTAACAGCGTGTTTCTTGCTGACTGTTTTTGTCCCTTTTTAGCTGCATAGTAAAACTTATTGGCCTTTATTCTTTCGGTCAAGCCTTTGTCACTGCAAATCATCCGCACGGATGAAGGCCTGGTATGAAACAAAATGTGTGTCCTTTTTTGTCATAAATATGACACAAACAAGTAGGTGCTTGTAGCGTGAGTTATGTGAGGTATTGGTATGCGTTCCATTTTAATAACAGAGCCAACACACGCGGGCTCCTTTATGGTTGGACCATTTACTTTCAGTTCCTGCCAAAGTTACAAAAAAAAACTTCAGAATAGCTGGCGTTGCCTCACTGTTGCGGTATTGTGGCTAAGTACAGTATTGTGCTCCAGCACAGATCTCATTACCTGTTTCCCCACCTCAGTGCACTTTCAAGATCAAAAGCTGTTTGAAGGTGCTCTTCATACCTGTCAGATGAGACTCTGCAGATAGCTCTGTCTCTAAAGTTAGAGTCAAGAGCCTGTATAAGGGACCTGAGGTAGGAAATTATCACTAAAGGTTTGTTTCGCATGTTTCTGTTTAAAAAGCAAAGATTTGAGATTGGTTTCTATTAATAAAAAAAAAAATCAGTTCCATATCTTTTAATGTGATTAGAAAATTTATTAGAAGGGTTATTATGAGTGGTCTGCTGAGCCGGTTGGCTGAGTAGTGAGACCCTCAATGGAGCCAATCTCTCTCACAGTAACAGATTGCTTTGGACAAGCCTTTTTCAGCTTTACTTAATAACAAACAGAAGGAGCCTTTCCAGACTTTCGAGTGTCTGTAATAGTTCTCTATAATAGTTTTGCCTCCTGCATCACAAGGCATGGAAGCTATGTTTGTTATGTTCTTTTCTCTTAGCTTTCTGTTCCCTCTCTTACACCTCTTTGAAATTAATGCCAGGACTTCCCACACCTTTCAACATACTTATCAGATTGAGTTCCTGCCTACAGGCTGTTTTCCAACCGCTGCTCTAGAAACCATACCGTCATAATGTTGCCTACATAGCACATTTGTGCACCTGCGGATGACACATTATCCTTTGGTCTGTTCAAGACATAGCCCAGAGGAACACTTCCTCTCACATCTGCCATTATGTCATTCTCGTTTATTTTATTTATCTTTTTTCTCGTACAGACACCTTTGACCCAGAGCCTTGGCAGAGGTCTTGTTACTGAGACGTTAAAAATGGAGAACAGGACCTGCATGAAATCTCCCATTTTTAAGTGGTTTTATTGAAATTGGAACACGACTTTGGACAAAGCTTCATTTATCTCAGTGCAGGAGGAGACTCATTATTATTAAATGAAAGAGAAATATGGTAATGATCTCTCTATGGAGGGGGTTACATATACTCCAGTGAATCCACAGAGCTCTAAAACAGTCCTTTTAAAGTTCTGTCTTTGGATTTAAATGAAAGATGTTGTTCTTCAGTTTTAAAGAATAACAGGTGGCATTCTGTAAGCTGTAATTATCAGGAAATAATTATAATAATATTTGGATCTTATATGAGACATATCACATTAAAACCTTTCCCATAGTAAAGGTGTACATTTCAGCACTTTTACCACTGCGAATGTGCTGTTTTGAATGCTTATTTGGGTTGTCAGGTCACACCACTCTGGTTACCGGTTACCTTGTAATTTCAGCAAATAATATGCTTGCTGTGGTTTCAAAGTGCATGCATTCAAGCAGCGTTGAGCAAGCAAGCAAGCTCAACTACGCTGAGACGATGAGCTGTGAGAGGAGAAAACATTCATAATTCACTCTCTAACCCATATTTCACTGGCCAACGCTTGGATGTGACCACTGACCTCGCTGCAATGCTGCTTAGAAATCACATAATGCTGAGCTGAAGTAGATCAAATTGCCATGGTGATGTATTTAAATGTCTATAGGCAGAAAAACAGAAATGTATTGAGGAGGTGAACAGATATTAAGTGACAGTACTTGGGATCCATCCCATCAAATGGGAAATTCAGGAATACAACATCAGTTCAATACTACATCTGTCTAAATATAAACACAACTGAAATCGTGGTTATTAGTCTGAGATGTTTAACTGTGCTATAAGAGATTTTATAACCACTTGAGCCCAGATGTTTTGAACACAACACTGACATTGCTTTAACTTTAACCTTATTTATTTGAAGTCATGTTTCTGGTCACCTGACAAATGCAAGTCTAACGTTCTTTCTCTTTTAGTCTTGTTTTTTTCTCCACAAACTCCTGAGGAAAATAATTGTCTCTTTACCTGCTAAATGCACCACTGGTTCACCAGCTAGTTGCTAACTTTGTGTGTTTGGAGCTGGGTGGACAGTCTACTCCAAATCCTCCCAGTTAAGACTACAGTAAAGATGCTGGTCTGGCAACTAAACAGTAGGGGTTGAACAACCTCGGATTTCTTAAAGTCGGCTAATGTGTCACGAAAGTCGAGTTGACGTCGACTAGTCGATGACGTCACACGCAGTAGAAAGTATTGCTTTGCCACAATGAAATCTATATTCTCGACCTATTGTAGCGTTTCACACAAAGGGAGCTACGGAGGCTTTTCTGAAAGGTAACTGAAGGTTGAACACAGTCGGCTTTAGCCCACGTCAACACCATAAACACCGTCAGTCTGACACTTCTAATATATATAAATCGGCACTGTCAATAGCATTTAGTAGCACCTCACACCTCACTTGTGTTGTCGAGAGGATTTGGACCGTTCCTCTACTAGCGTTAGATTTGTGTGTATTGCAGTAGTACATTTGTTACTTTTGCTGCAACGACCCACTGGGCTCCTCACCTGTCTTCTTGGAGGCGTCTGTGTTGTTGTTGTCACATGATCGGCGACTAGTCAACTTCCTGCGTAAAGCAGTAAAGGCGACTCGTCGGTACAACCCATACTAAACAGTGAACCAAATCTTGAGTTAGAAACCTCTGTGAAGGAGTTTAGATTTGAGACATAATTTGCTATCAGTTCATCATGACCAGTAACGCCTTTCACATTGTAACACCGTGCTCACATTGCCATTTCATATGAATGTTGATTGTGGCCACAGCTGCCCAAGCAGCTGCTAACTTTGTTACACAAATGACAGACCGAAAACTGGGAATGCTGTGAGGAATATCAGATATTTCTCTTCAGTCTTAGCTTTGATATAAGTATCAAAAACACCAAAAGACTCTTTAATCCTGTGGATCTGAGGGAATCTCATCTGATGGAGTTCTCTAAAAGCTGCTGTAAAATGTTCCTCCTTTGACCTTGTGTCTTTTTGTAGAGTTGTCATTTAACTTCTCTTGTCTCATTTGATCTTTTCTTTTTTTTTCTCCGTTCGTCCGTCTTTGCAGTGTATTTCTTGCGAGTTGTGCTCATCGCTCTTACATGTGTTACTTCTGTTTATGGCATATTTGTATTAACCGCATACATTAAACTGAATGACTGATGAAATACAAACAGTGAAAGAAATGGATTATGTCACCCTGTATGACATTTTTACAGAAGGAATGGAAAAACATAGCAGCTTATCATCATCATGTGCAAGAAGATTTTTTTTTCCAAGCTGCGAGTAGATTGTACATACAAAAGAGAAACCACTTACTGATCATGGCAACTATAATCCTGATCTGTTTTTAATACTAAATCTCCTATTTGTATTCCAACTCAGGTCTTTTCTGTCCAATGCCTGCTTTGCCTCCACTGTTCGAATCAATGTGCTCTCTTCAAAGCAAAGCCATACACCTTCAAAGGAACATATATGGAAATGTGCTTTCTAATATGTCACCATTATGCATCTAAATGAACATCAATGCCACAATGATAAACACTATTTGAGAGCTCTCTGCGTATGTGTAGGTGCACGCATTTTAGCCGCGGGCCGTCCTCATTTTTTCATTCGGACACTGAAACATACATTATATCTATCATAAAGGATGTTATTTCTTTAAGTTTGTGCGAGAAATCTCTTTCATGTTTGATAAGTAAACATCAAAAAAGAAATGTCAAGCCATTGCTGCTTCCTTGAGAGGGAATCAAAGATGATTTCCGCTTTCAAGAAGATCAAGCTACTGCAGAAGTTACTTTAATGAAAGGTGAACCTACTGCGAGCTCTGCCGTGTGGAAGCAGACAAAAGCAGAATATGTTCAGCCCTCCCTCCCGTATGTCCTCACCCGTCATTAGTCAGGACAAAGTTCGGAAATGCCACGAAATTCAATGCAGAGAATGTTAAGCCATGTTTGTTTGTGCCTGACTGGAGTAGAAAGATGAAGAGAGATGTTCCGCGGTTGAGTAATTGTAGTTGTTGCCCTGGTGTCATCTCTTGTTGTTTCAGTATGAGAGGTATTTGTTAAGCTTGAATGCTCACAGACAAGCAGGGATGATATACATTGTGTTTGGGAAAGGAAATGGGCGCCTGTATACCACGGCTGATTACAGCGCGCGCGGTGCTTTTGTGAATTTTGATCACCATCTAATTTCCATCTCTGTCTGATTATAGAAATTATGATGCAACAAAGAAAACACATGTGAGCTTTTCAGGCTTAACCACAGTTAATTACAAATTATATAAATACGGATGCATATCCTCGGTGTGTGGGGTTGAGTCACAAGAAACGAATTAAAAAATCATACAATTAAACCAAAATGAACATGTAATTCCACCTCTCTTTTCCTCGCGCCTTACACCCGGGCAGAAATACAACGTCTATGCACAGGCAGCAGGGAAGGAATTATGATTCATTTCTAAGGAACGCCACTCCCAGAGCAGCTGTCTGTGTTTACTGCATCCCTGCATTGTAAATACCATGTGTATTGATGCAATCACAGTTCCTTCACCCTTTTCATATCAAACAGTGCACCTCACCATGACTGATGGCTGGCTGACCCATATGCTCCTAGCGGTGGTTCAAACAAAGCACGCTGTCTCTGTGGAGTGGATTTGGAATTGCACAGCACCTCCTACTGTTTGAAAAACAGCATCTCGCTCTGCCACTGCTCCAGATGGACCACAGCAAGTTGTTCAGTAAAGCTTTTACACGGTTAAGTGCATGATTCATGAAACGCTGCTGTGGAGAGACTCCTATGGAGTTGCCATTGTGATGCTGACGAATTAAACAACAGCAGGCGAGCAATCTGAAGTTTTGGGACATGCTTTAATGTGTTTAGTGTCTAATACGCCTTTATCGACCACACTGGGTTATTGTTGTGGTAATCATGTCTGATAATTGACACAGTTCATTTTTTTATGATCTGATCCTTGTCTCCTGTGCCTCTCCATCGTAACACCAGCTCTCGCTCTCCTTTCCTCGTTCATCTCTATAAACAGATGTCTGCACAAATCCTCAGACGATAGCCGATGGGTTGACAGATTACTCATTCACTAATCACCAGGCCCGACTCCTTAACTTTAAACGTTTGCAGTTTCTGTCTCGGTCTTATTTATGTTTCATTTCATTCTTGTCTCCTGCAGCTCTGAGTCTCATTCATTAATCTCCACAAACAGGTACCTGCATAGCTGCTTGGCCTGATTGGAAGCGCCTAAATAGTTTATAATATACTTTATGCTGTCTCCCCGATTGACTTTTAATGTTTTGGCATCCATTAGCCAGTTTGATCCTTTATCTGCCGCCTGTGTCTGCCTCTGTTTAATAAAAAATGCTACTGGTTTTCGCCGCATTCACTGTGGCAATAATTGCATCTCTTTCACCTCACTAAGCAACAGTGCAAGCGTTAAAAAGAGCTGAAACCCAGCAGCTCCCTAGGTCGCACTTGACACCATTTGGGGAACAAACACCAAATAACACAAGCACTGTTTGAGTGTATATGCCATAAATATCTTTGCCCACACCAGCCTAGTTCCTTTTAGTTCTTCCGTTCTTCCTTTTTGACTCCCAGCCAAGACAAAATGTCACCATTAACCAAACAAAGCAACAGTGTGTAACAGTTTGCAGAGACACTAGCAATAATGTCAAGCAGCAATGAATAAAGAGCTGCTATTCAGAAAAATCCACTTCATATTTTTTAGTATGAATAAGAGGCACCTGACATTATTTGTGAAATAGATGGAGGTGTCATGCACTCGTTACCCCAAACGGGTTCTCCTTCACATGGGAGCAGTAGGAGCTGTCTACAAGTCCTCCTTAAGTGTCTCTAAATTAATGAGCCGTCCTGTGGCGTGAAGATTCATCGTAGGTGCCTTTTGCCTGGTGTGAGAAAGACACATTCACATCATTCTGTCACTTTAGGGTGGGTTGTTTCACATGAAACAAAGGAAAACGATGTCAGACACTAACACTTGGTCTTTGAGTTACTGAGAGATAAACTCAGATTAAAGGACATTAGATAAGAGAATAAACTGAGAATGGATAATAATGAAATTCACGACTATGCCACCGCCCACTTCCCCTTCAGAAACTTTATGATGCAGCAATTGCAACACCAAGATAGATACAGGAGATGGCGCCATGTGAGAGAAAGTTACTGATCCAGCACACCAAAAAAACTTCAAAAGAAAAAACGTAACCACTATAATGGCACATATGCACCACTAATTTTAAATACTTTTTAAATTTGGCCTAAGACTGACATTAGATCTCCATATAAAGTATTGATCTTAAACTTAACTTGGCAGTTTCTCAAACGTTTGAGCTATTATGCTTAGTGGGAATATGTGGCAAATTAAATGCAGTCGTGAAAAGAAAGACATAAGATGGCGCATTGTTTTGGCGCACTTGGCTCAAACTTCTCCTTGACACTGTGAATTTCTAAATCTTAAACTGAACCGAGACAAGGCAGGAAATGCCACAAAATCTAGAAGACTGATTCAGCAACTGCAAAATCTCCGGCCAAGGTTCCACAGCGCGCAGAGG
Organism: Chelon auratus; assembly: GCA_030220025.1. Lineage (NCBI taxonomy): Eukaryota > Metazoa > Chordata > Actinopteri > Mugiliformes > Mugilidae > Chelon > Chelon auratus. The sequence goes on from JASGAT010365213.1 coordinate 24,431, forward strand.
CTCAGAGAGAGATCCTAAATGTGGAAATCTGCGGTGCGACGCACAAGTAGAAGCGCGCTGCGCTCCCAGTAGAGGTCCTGTGGGGACAGCAAGGATCACACCGCACCACTTCGGTCGAGGCGGGGACGCAAACACATTGGCTTTGGAGGCAGCTGAACCACAGGATTTCTACCCCGTGAGCGCTCGGTTCTCTCCCACGGGCAGCCACGGTCAATGATAATCAGGGTGAGCGGGGTGGTCGCCGCCTGCATCTCTGTGTGTGTCTCTCCCCTCCTCAGCGCACAGGCGCTCTGCACTCCAGTCTGCTGACACACCGGGAGGACAGTCCGCACTACACCTCCGTGTCATTGGGCTCTTATGTGGATACAACGCCAGCACAGACCCATGGAGATAGTTTAGTTGGATCTGCAGCCTGCGACCTTTTACATGAAAACAGGTAAGTGACTTAGCTTATTCGAAAAAAGGCACATTTTTTTGGACAGCGTGTTCCCAATTCTACAACTTGAAACAGCTCTTATCCAATAGCTGACGTTCTTGGCAGCTGTCGACTGTCAGATTTAGTCGAGTCTTAAAAAAAAAACGAAGAGCATTTTTTTCCAGTGTAAACCCTCAAACTCGTTTTACCGAACAATCATCGAATTAGAAACAGAATCAGGCCTTTTAATTTTTTTTATCAGTCTTGCTGTCCTGGTGTATTTTAACTTGGATCTCTTTTACGAGAGCAGTGTTGGGTAAAATAATTTGTGTGTGGAGCCAAATTAATGAAGCCATAAACTGAGCGTGCTGTTAAATCCGGCATATGGCCGGAATGTCGCCAGATGAGCAGGGGGACAGCAGTGAGACCGAGTAAGACAATTGGTCTCTTGTGTGAGGACGGTTTTATGATTATGAAAGTGGACCCCGATGGCCAGGCCAGTCCTGAGCACAAAGATCGTTCTCAACAAGTCCCGTACTGTGGGCGCCTGCTTGGTGCTGAGGCAGCGAGTGCGTGTGACAGCACCATTATTCACCAAGATGCCTAATTGCACTACACTGGATGGAAAAAACAAAACAGATAAGCTGACCCAAATGAAAACAAAAATACAGTGCAGGTGGCTGGTTTTCCCAGTTACACCACTGACTTTAAGAATCTCTGGTCACAGCTAGTTAACCATAAACAGTCATTTGTCCTTTCAATCATACTTTAAGACCTACTTTAATTTATCAAAACCATATTCAATCCAAATCGGTCTTCATATTTCTTTTTCAATTCTAGTTTTATTTACATTCTGCATGCTCTGATGTGAATCTGACCATTTTCACCAGCACAACACGCTCATAATTTAAGCTGCTGCTCCTCTTTAAACGATTCAATGCATTGCAATCAATAAAAATCTGAACGTGGACCTGCTCATCGATTCAGGAAATCTGGTTCTTCCTGCCTGGAAGATGCTCATGAATCTTAAATGTGCACCTCGAGTGTGTATCTGCTCAAACAAAAGTGGAGAGATACGGGACACAATTAGAGAATGACACATCACTTTGGGTGGAGCTGTTTGTGTGAGAATAGATTAGGTTGTAATGCATTGTAAGGTTGTTTTGCTGAAGAAGTACGTAGTAGAAGAAGGAGAAGAGGATTCACATTTATATATAAGTGTCTAACAGAGATCAACAAGGAATATAATTTTGTTCTGTGTGTGTGTGTGCTGTGAAGGGTTGTGCAAATACACAATTTATTCCTGGAAAGGCAGCGAGAAGTACAATTTGGCTGACGCGAGATGCAAACATGTCTTTTAGACGTGCTCGAGGGGGCACAGAGGCGGGCCATCGTGTATTGCTGATTTGCTGTCCAGATGCAATTCCTTAATGCACTCTGAGAGTCCAGAGATCTAATAAGAAGTGGAAGAACATCTTCAATAATGAAACCCCACCTGCATCTCTGCAGCAGAGTGAGGGCCGGGGGTTGAGAGGCTTCATAAATAACAGAATCCAGACCTGACACGTGCTGCTCCAATGTCTGGGAACTGCCAATAACCCTTCTCATCTAGTAGGATGCTGTTCTTGCAGAGTGAAGTGGGAAGAAACGGGCACAAGGCTCAGCTTTGGTTTGCAGTCATCAAGTAAATGCAGCCCCGGTGCAGCAGCTTTTCTCTATTAAACAGTTTTACACAGAGAGATCATAGATATTCAGTTGTCTTTAACTGACTCCAAGAATACAAGAAGAGCCTTCCTAGATAAACTGGCCATTAACAGCACAGGGGAACAATATTGTTTCCACTACCAAAACTCCTTGAATTGTACGCAGATTTTCATTTAGTTCTATTGATTTCTGAAGTCTCCTGCTTGTAAACTCTGTAATCATCTGTAGTGTTTTATGAGGCAAATCATTATCATCACCTTGTCTCAGGCATTCATTTTGATGTTGCTGTCACAGGAGCATTGTTGTGATACAAATTAATTTCCTCTCCAATATCCGAGATAAATCCCCCGTAGCAATTAACCTGCATTTGAGTAATTAACCCTTCCTTGTCGCTATCTAATAACTACAGACTCTTGAGACTGAGCTCCTTACTTGTCCGGCTTTGTAACCAGATATTTTGCGTTTTGTTTTTACCATGAAACAATGTTGAGGTAGAAAAAACAAACAAACTCTAAACTCAAAACTGAATCGCACGAATACTTGTTTAATTGGTGATTTGGCAGCGTCCACGGAGATAAACAGTGTAGAGTTCTTTGTTTTGGAGCTTCTTGTTGTGCCATGAAGAGGCCCTTTCTTCTGAAACACAATGTGACCCTCGCTTGCCGTTCCTAAGACAGAGCCAGTGGCTGTCAGAGCTTCGGGCTGTCCCTTGCTATGAAAAGACAGCACTGTGCTTAGCTCTGAAGATTGACCCAGCAGGCCTCGTGACGCTGCTGTTGTGTCTCAGAAAGAGTCTCATGAGCATGATTTATTTAGTTCAGAAGTTACGCTCAAAGAGCCGCTTTCATGCTCTCTCTACAGTACAGAGTCGCTTAAGATATAATGATAGGTGCATGCAAAGCACACCACTCCACCGACTAAGTCCTGTACATCAAGCGAGTAGGCTAAAAGACTGCCTTCGTGACAGTAATCCGCTTTGCTCCACAGTACACTAAATGGAGGTTTTCCTTTCAATTGGCCATCTGCATCTGTGTGCGTATGTGTTTTTGTGTTCCGCCCGAGAAAGAGAGAAGCTTTTTATCCCCGTTCAGCTGCCGAGTGCCTGAAATATTTAACAGGGACTGCACTATTTTTGGGTTTGTGCTGGGTTTGTTGTGGGGCTTATGTAATATGTAGTTTCAGCTCAACGTGCGTGGAGATGTTTTATACCATACAACGCACCATCGACTGGGCCAACTGAAGCTTAGCGATGCTGTAAACAGTGCATATTTGCAACCAAAATGTACGCCACTGTAAAGGACGTTGTACAGTTGAGATGTGTGATAAAACTGGAGCAAGGACTCCCACACCATCTGTGCACTGATGAGTTTAATTGCCATGTTTTTACAGTGTCTTGTACGTCAGGGAAGCACGGCCGGTCCAGATCATCGTCTCAGGTTTCTTTATATCGATCAGCTC
>JASGAT010365216.1:0-16960 GCA_030220025.1 Chelon auratus
TTGTGAGCATCAACAATTCTCTTTCGCAAGTCTAAACTGATTTCTTTTGTTTTTGGCACGATGCTTCCTCAAGTGCCAGCCAAAACCCTTACTGGAGGATTTATGCTGTGTGTAAATTGGGACATAACTCTTAATTTTAACTTGATTTTACAAGCTTTGAGCATTACAAAGTCAAAGCACATCATTGCACAACAGTGGTTTGTGCTATGGCTAAATAAAATGGTCAGTTCTTAAGGGAGGTAATAATATTGACCGTGGTAATTTTTTATTTTTTTGAACAATTCTGTTATTGTGTGCAAATTGAAGAAATGTATGCTTTCTAAAGAAAACTAGTATGTTTAGAAATGCTATGTTGAAAATTCCATGCTCTACTAAAAAAGCACTTGGGAAAACTTTGAAAAAATTTTTAATTTCATAGGGCTAATAATTTCGGCCACAACTGTATATACTGCAGTTATACTGTAGCAGTAGACACCAGAAGAGCTGTTTGGATGGTTAAATTGAGGTTTAAGAAATACACTGCCTGGCCAAAAAAAAAAAAGCCACCACTAAAAAAAAAAAAGGTTACACACTCTAATATTTTGTTGGACTGCCTTTAGCTTTGATTACAGCACCCATTCACTGTGGCATTGTTTCAGTAAGCTTCTGCAATGTCACAAGATTTATTTTCATCCAATGTTGCATTAATTTTTCACCAAGATCTTGTATTGATGATGGGAGAGTCTGACTGCTGCGCAAAGCCTTCTCCAGCACATCGCAAAGATTCTCAACGGGGTTAAGGTCACTGTGGTGGCCAATCCATGTGTGAGAATGATGTCTCATGCTCCCTGAACCACTCTTTCACAATTTGAGCCCCATGAATCCTGGTATTGTCATCTTGGATTATTATTATTAGCAAATTGAAGCCTTTTTTTCAGTTAGCCTCACTGATTAGTGGTTTTCTTAAGGCTACACAGCTGTTTAGTCCCAATCCCTCGAGTTCCCTTCACATTGTACGTATGGAAATGGTCTTACTTTTATTATTAAACATATCCCCGATTTCTACTGTTGTTTTTCTTCCATTTGATTTCACCAAACATTTAAGTGATCACCGATCACGATCAGTCAGGATTTTTTTCCGACCACATTTCTTCCTCGAAGACGATGGTTCCCCACTATCTTTCCAGTTTTTAATAACGTGTTGGACAGTTCTCAACCCAATTTTAGTAATTTCTACATCTATCTCCTTAGTCCGTTTAAGAAGGGTCAAATCATTGGCTTGCATCAAGCAGAGAAAACATCTTTTCCACGACCACGGAATGTGTCTTCAATTTGAGAAATAAGAAGCTACTCATTGCATCAGTTGGGATTAAATCACTTGTTGTCAACTGAAAGATAATCACCCATGCAGTAATTATCTAGTAGGAGGCTAGGTACCTGTTTGCTTAGTTAAATCCAGGTGGCGACATTTTTTTTTTTTTTTGGCCAGGTGTAGCTTCAGCATATACCTCTTGTTTAAAGAAAATGTACTATAAGTGTCATTACAACGGACAAAGTTTAGCAAAATATATCTATTTGTTTCCTATACATGAACAATAAACAGTAATTCATCTTCCATTCCTCATCTTGTAGCTGGTGTTCTGTGGTGAACCCTCAGAGAAAGACAGACAACAGCAGATGCAGTCCAACACAGCTCATTTTAAGGTCTGTGTTAATTAAAAAACATATGAAAGTCATACTGTATGTATGCAGTTAGTTTTTTTTTTTATAGGTAAAGTGCTTTATTTTGTCATTATACAATGTACAACAAATGTATTGTTAAATCATTTACTTCACATCCAGTAAAATTTGTTGACTCATCATTGCACCTCAGTATATCATAACATCAGCTACCATTGTCTATTTGGCTTAGGTTCATATTCATCGAGACACCAGCCATTGCAAGAAAAAAAAGAGCACTGATGTGTGGTCTTCACCTTCCTCAAAGAAACAAGGTAACAGTGCACAACATGGGATATGTAATACAGTACATGGTGACAGTGTTCACAAGTTAACCCATGCAGAATCATTATCTTGAAATAAAGCAGTGGCTATATTGCCATAAAGTTTCTGTGTGGTTGTTGGAACCAAAGATAAGAATAAGAATATTAAGAATAAGAAAACCTTTATTTGTCCCACAATGGGGAAATTGCTGAAGGTTTTAATCTGATCTTGTCTTAAGTCTCTGTTAATGACCTGGCTGTACTGTGAGGAAACCTGAAGATCTGTTTATCTGCACATTTTAGGCAACATTCTGAGTTACTGGTGCTTCTCTCCTGGCTTCAGCATGCAGGATCTGGTAAATCAAGGTGTTCACTGCATCATTCTGACCAGTGGTACCCTCTCTCCCCTGTCTTCATTCTCCTCTGAGATGAGGATGTAAGTTATGTTACCTGTTACCTGTTACACTCCATCTACAACGATACACATTTGCATTACTTCACTTCTGTCTTTAGCATTAAGTACTTCAGTAAAAAGCAGCTCTATATCCTGGTTTAGTTTTAAGTGAGTAGCCTTTGTGGAAGCTCAACAATTTAAACTACTGCTACTTCTTCTCTTGGTCATACTATCCAGTGTTATACTGAGTTCTCCCTAGCGCATACACACGCAACAACAGAAGAACATTTGACTCGGCTATCTTAGACTTGCCATGTGGTCCAAGTCGCAACAGAACACCTGAACAGGGCACAATGTTTAAAGGTGCTTCTCTTCCTCATCAACTTGATGAAAATATGACCTCAGCCAGATCAATGTAAATTTGTTGTGGAATACTCTCTCTAATACTCTCTTAATCACTCAAATGTTGACCAAAGTGCTGTACAACAGAGATGGCAAAGCATACAAAAAAGCATGCAACGTGTTAAATAAGGCGACAGGAAAGGCAAAGCAAAACTCAAAAAAAAATCTTAACGCTAAAATGTTAAAAAATCGTAAAATGAAGAGTTAGTAAAGGGATGCCAGTACCGGCCAAAATGTGTTTGCATTTGTGCATATTTGTTAAAGCACCCTGACCTGGGGTGGAAACATAATGGGAAACGACCCCTGCAGACAAGGCCTATAGCAGCATCACTAAAGGGTATAAGCTTTATCAAAAAGTAAAGTTTTTAGTCTCATCTGAAACCCAGTGGTTTGGAGCGCTGACCACCATCAGACTAAATTCAACGTAATGGTCCGAATATTCAGTGGTTCAAATACAGTTGGGAGTCATTTCCATTTTATTAAGTGTATAACCCATAGACTATATAAAGATGGACGACTGAAAAGCTCCTCAAAAGTTAAACCAAAGCAAGTAGAGCCCACCCTGCTGGCTGGCTGCAGTATAGATTATTATATATGATCATTATACTTCACCCCCTCTGTTAGTGGATGCGACTTAGACCAAACTGAAAAACTAAAGTACATGCCATATATGTTTTTTTGAAGGACAGCTGTCATTTAGGTAGTTAATATAACACCAACTTGTGTTTTAGTTAACAGGAACAGGATGGGACATGGTGACTACAAGTTGCCATGGCATGCCAACCGCTCCATGAAGCAGTCCTATAGGAACAGCATGGGAGAAAACGTAGAGCGTATAATCCAACATTTCTTTGTTACTGGGCAGAGCAGAGTGACCCTGGTGGTAGTGTAGAGTGTCCAGTCTCGGATTCTGTCTCCAAACTCACAAGATGGTGCTGCCCGTATCCCTCAGAGACTAGCGTTTTTTGCAGGTGGGAAAAGACCTGACAGGAGGTCAAGTGTGACCAGTAGCCCCCTATAGACTGTATTGCACAAAACTTGGTGGGCTTGTAAGGACTCATCCAGAGATGATTATTGTCAAATTTTAAGCGGTTTACTGTGGTGGATTGTGAGATATAAACATGTAGTTGTTGTAGCAATCTGACTGCTGCACAAAGCCTTCTCTAGCACATCCCAAAGATTCTCAATGGGGTTAAGGTCTGGACTCTGTGGTGGCCAATCCATGTGTGAAAACCATCCTTTCACAATTTGAGCCTGATGAATCCAGGCATTGTCAACTTGTCAACTAGGCATGATGGGTGCATCGCTTCATCTGCCTCTCCTCTTACCCTGATGCCCCCATCACTCTGGAACACAGTAAATCTGGACTCATCAGACCACATGACCTTCTTCCATTGCTCCAGAGTCCAATCTTTATGCTAGCAAATTGAAGCCTTTTTTTCCAGTTAAAATCAGTGATTAGTGGTTTTCTTGAGTTTCTTACAACTAAACTTATGGGAAAAATTGACACTTTATATCAGCATTATATTAACTACCTAAGGTGACAGAAATCATGGTCTTATTTTATTTTAATTTGTTTGACATGTACGTGTGTTTTAGAGTAGTAGTTTTCAAAGTGGGGGCTGAGGCCCCCTGGGGGGCCGCCAGGGGGCGCTAGGGGGGGCCTCAGATAATTGGAGGGAAGATGAGAAAAAAATCCAAAATTAAAAAAATAGAATCTAATTATAATTAATTAATCATTATTGTAAAATAGGAACAGACCAACAGCCCTGCTGTGGAGGACACTGTTGCAAAAAAACCTACGAAACCTAAGGCCAACTAAAATCAGAAAATATGAGGCAGCACTTATGCTAAACAAATGTAATAGTTATTGAATAGTAAATAAGAATAAGAATAAAACATTCTAAAAGTCGATGTTTCTTTACATATTTTGTAGCATTGTCTGTAGGTTTGTAAAGGGGGTCCTCGGCCAGAAGTTAATGCTGTTTGGGGGGCCTTGGCATGGAAAACTTTGGGAACCCCTGTTTTAGAGTGTTTCAGACTGGCCCAGTTCCCCTTCAGTAACACCGAGCAGGTGGAGCTCATGAGCTATACTACGGCCAGACACCAGGGCGAGCTCTGCATGCTTTGCCTTTACTTTTGAGGAGCTGTCATGGCATCCACTTTTGTAGTCTTTGATCAGATCTTATATGGAAATTCGCTGATGTTTTGAGTAATTTTTATGTAGAAATGTAGAAAAAATGTAGGGTCTTCATTCGTTCTGTAAACAGCAGGTGATCATTTTTTTCTCCTTCCTTTTGGCTCAGAGAATTCTCAGTGAGTCTGGAGAACAGCCACGTGATTGAACGGGACCAGATCTTTGTGAGCATAACTGAACAAGGCCCAGATGGAGTGAAGCTAAGCTCAGCGTTTGATCGGAGGTGAATCTTCTATTGGTCATATCAGTACTTTCTATCAAGCCACAAACGCAGTTTGCAGCAGTTGCTTGGAACTGACGTGTTGGAAGATATGTTTTTTTTTTTTTTCTCACTCTTTGCATTGGTATTTTTTTACTTATTGGACACATTATTTTCTAAGTCCTTTGTGAGGGAATTTGGCAAAAATTCCCTCTTATCCTTTTTTTGTTTTGTCCAGAACTCAAGATAAGTCTTATCTTTTACAAAGAGCTACACGTATGTTTGCATACCAACCTCATTTTGTTTTCATCTTATCACATTCTCATTACTGACTGTTGTGACTTGTTATCATACTTTTTGTGATAGGTTCGTTCCTGAAAACATGGCATCTTTAGGCAACACTGTCGGTGAGATCATACAATATACATAGTTTGTTTAGTTAGTAACTCTGTTATTATTTCACCCTAAATGTTCTAATGAACAAGAAGCTATAGTCTGACAGTTTTCATCTGTTTTGATCTTTCTGTGTTCTCTCCTCAGCCAACCTGAGCCGCGTGGTTCCTCATGGTCTCTTAGTGTTTTTCCCTTCCTTTCCTGTAATGGAAAAAACGTTGGACTTCTGGAGAGTAAGTCACCAGGATAACCTACACGAAGACTTTATTTTTTATATTTTAACCATTGTGAATTAGCCTGGTCGTCACCATCCTACGTTTCCGCCCGAAATTTGATTTCGGTCTGCATGTTAGTCTGGCCCAATGTAATGGGAATCTGTCTCCGTAATGGGCGGATGCTTATTTTGAGGTTTAAAATCACTGGAGTTCCCTTAACCAATCAGCAACGTTTGGTAATGACGTATATTGTGCGCCGGAGTTCAGGCTCTTACGTTTACCACTTCCGCTTCCAGTTAAATAAATCAAACTTTTCTCAAAGCCAGTTGGAAGGAGAGCTACGAAGTCCTTGCCATTTATAAAATTGACGAGACAAGCCTCTTGTTCTGGTTTTAATTCTGTGATGCTCTCGAGAGTTGAGACAACTTCGCGGATGGCTTCTAGCGTCTCTTCCTCTGTCGCCATTGTTGCTATTCTGTTGAACTACAAACTTCGCTGGCTGGACTACAAGCAACTCAGCAGGCGAGTTTCGCGTCATCACTCAACTGTTCGCTGATTGGCGCGGACCGCGCGGTTACACGCGAACCGTAGAAGGGCAGTTTGGCCAGACTCCGTGGCAGACCGTAATCAAATTTCGGACAGAAACGTAGGATGGTGACGACCAGTTTAACTTCTGAAGTTAAACTTGCGATTTAAAATAAGTGTGTGTCTGTTGTCTCACCAGGCTAATGGACATGCAGAACGCATTGACAAACTAAAGCATATGTTTGTTGAACCTAAAGGGAAGGGCACCTTTACCGAAGTAGGTGTAGTTTTATTAAATATTCAGACACACATAAGGAAACCCTTGCCTATACCATTTCCAGGTATCTTTAGCAGTCAACAGTATTTCATTAACAACAATGGCACTCTTTGTTAGACTATAGATGGATATTACAACAAAGTCAATGATCCGACATCCAAAGGGGGGACCTTCTTTGCTGTTTGTCGAGGGAAGGTGAGGAATCAGGATCTCCAGAGTCTGTTAATGTCCTTAATGTTTCAGAACCTAGTGCGTTAACTTGAATTTCAAAACTTTGAAATGTAGGATTTTGGTTAAATGTCATATATCTCTAAAATAAATATTCTTATATAAAGGAAAGATATAAGATCTCAAGGTCTTTGTAGATTCAACATCAGATTAATAATTTTGGCATAACCTCTCATCTAGTATTTTCCATGCCCATTGTCAGATGTAGGTCTCCATTAATCTATTTTTAAGAATACTGACCGCAAAATAGCATTTAAATTGTAATTCCAACCATACAAAAAAAAAAATCAGACTTTTTTTAGGAAGCTCTGATATATCTAACTTGCCAGATGTGTCAAATGTAATTGAATGCTGTTTTGAACAAATGTACTATTTTGAACCCAATGTGTGTACTTCATTCAACAACTGTCACTAAATATTATTATGTAAATGTCTTCCTGTGTCAGGCTAGCGAAGGCCTGGATTTTGCAGACACTTTTGGTCGGGGTGTCATCATCACTGGCCTTCCTTTCCCTCCAAAGTTGGATCCCCGAGTCATCCTAAAAATGCAGTTTTTGGACGAGATGAGCCGAAAGAAAGCTGACGGGCTGAAGGTGAAACTAATTACTATTTGAGTGAAAATGCTTGATGATATTTTGGCGTTGTGTGTGCATGTACAGTGCTGCGTAAAACTATTTTAAGTAAGTATGACTCAAAATACAGGTGAATTTTCACACAAGTACACAAAGAGAGATCCAATCAGACAAATAAGACAGAAATATTTTACTTGTGTATTTATTTATTAAGACAATGAATCACTTGTATATACCTGTGAGTTGCAAAAGTATGTGATACCTTGTTTACAGTGTCTGGTGTAACTGAACATTTTCTATAACTACGGATCAGTAATCCTAAAGGTGCACCTACTTTTGCAACTCACAGATGTAATAATGGGTAATTTTACCGAATAAACAATTGCACATCAGTATATTCTACATATACGCTTTAGTTACGTGTATGTATCTATGACAGTTGTTTCGTTTTCCTGCTTTTCTCCGCTCTCTTTTCTGTCTTTACCCGGCTGGCCTTAGGCCAGTGGTTCCCAAAGTGGGGGGCGCGATCCCCCGACAAAGGAGGGGGGGCGTGAAAAATTTCTTATGTACCAAAAGGGGTCCCAGCAGAAAAAGTTTGGGAACAACTGCCTTAGGCAGATGGGTCCCTCCATATGAGCTGGGTTCTGCTCAAGGTTTCTTTAGATAGTTTCTTTATTAATCCCAAACTGGGAAATTGAGTTTAGGCCCCATCCACACGTACCAAAACGATCTTCCCCTCTGTTTTTCCTGGCATCGTTTCAAGAATATTTGCGTACACACGGAACCATCTCAACACGACTCAAAGCGCTACTTCATATTCCAGGCCTATAGGTGGCGCTGTTTCAGTTTCAGAAATTCACCAAAAACGGAGAGGAAGAGGCGGAGCATGCGCATAAAGCTTGAGCGCTGTTTACAAAATGTTGCATATGTGGTTGTCCATCAGCCTTTTTTGCTGAGCGTGGCACAGGAGCATGATATTTTGCCCTGGTAAAATGTCATCGCCACACCCCTCGAGCAGCCTTCCACCGCTAGTTGCTAGTCCTACAGGGCCTCCTCAGCCTCTAGTGTCCACCTCCTTACAGTCTTTTTGGACACAGGCTGCAGTTGGACAAGTGGGATATACTTAGGAGTTAACAGGACAAGGTTGTGATCTGACCTGCCAAGGGGGGGAAGGGGAGTGGTACTGTATGTATTGAGGGCATTTGTATACAGAAGGTCCAGGGTTGGCCTACAGAGACGTCCCTTCACGCAGATGTGTCCGGGATTGCACCACCGCTCATCCTACCGCTAGTAGTCACGTCTCTGTCCACCTGCACAGTCACAAAGCCGGGTGTTGCGATGCTGTGATCCGGGATGTGCGAGTGCAGCCATGTCTCACGGAATTCCCTTTGGGTGTTGATCAGCGCCGGCAGTTCGTCCGTCTTGTTTGCGAGGGAGCGAACGTTCCCCGTGATGATCGCAGGAACGGCAGGCTTATATCTCATCTTCCTTACCTTCACTTTCTTTCCAGCCCTGCAACCCCGGAGCCTCCTCCGTATCTCCTCGTGATTTCAGGCCTGACTCCAGGCGGCAATACAGGTTTACACAGCGCTAACAGCTGGTCGCGAGTGTAAACCATGGTCGTGCCCCGTGCGTAACCCTCTGTTACAAAAACGTAACGAAGTAGCAGAAAAGTAGAAGAAAATTTTTTTCGAGGCAAATACAAGAACCCTTGCGGACCAGGGTTTCCAGGCAAAAAAACCCTCAAAAATAAAAACACAAAAAAGTGACGAAAGAAAACACAAAAGCACGCACTCAGGAGCTGCAGCAACAAGCGTCCGCCTACAGCAGTGTCTTGTATTGTTATTGACGCTAATTTGTATTGTTATTGACGCTATATAAATAAAACTGAAACTGAATTGAAATATGTTATTTTCATTTGTTTGACTGGGTTTTCCTTGTCTACTTTCAGGACTTGTGTGAAAATATCCTGATGTTTCGAGTCATTTTTGTACAGAAATGTAAACTTCTGGGGGTCGCAAATGCTTCTAAGCGTCACTGTATGTGTGTACAGTATTTATCTGGGCAGGAGTGGTACAGACAGCAGGCATTCAGAGCTGTGAACCAGGCCATTGGTAGAGTGATTCGCCACAAAGACGACTATGGAGCCATTTTCTTGTGTGATCAAAGGTCAGTAATCAATAAGATCATGTCAGTACTTTTTGCTAGTTAAGGGCTCATGCTAGAACTGGTATGAAGAGACTGAGTCAAGCAGAGTTTATTAATTATTAGGTAATCCGTTGTCAGATTGAAAGAGATCAATGAACAATTTCAGGCCAAAATATCAAAAATGTGACTAAAAAAATACTTAAAAATCTTGTTGCCTTGAAGAAGTGATGCGTGATTTTCAGAAATCGTTGACATTTTTTACATTTAATGATTCATTTGGATCCTTACCACATCTACTCCACTGTGTAATGCGCGATTTATACTACAGTGTCAATTTGACGCCATTACTACAAGAGTGTAGTCATGCCACATATACAGTATTTGGCAACTTAATATTAGTGTGATTCAAATAAAAATGTATGAATAACATCTCTAACATCTAATAACATCTCTGACAGGTTTAGAGCCTCTGGTGCCCAGGCTCAGCTGCCATCGTGGGTCAGGCCTTATGTGCGTAACTATGACAGCTTTGGGAACATGGTTCGTGATGTCACCAACTTCTTCAGGGTTGCACAGAAAACGGTATGTTGTAGCACTCCCACACAACCTTGATGAAATGCAGTTTATTGGGAATTGTTTGTTGTTTTTTTGTTTTTGTTTTTGCCTAAAATATTACTGTATTTAGTTTTGTTTGGAAGGTATCCTCAGAGACATCCCAGATTGTGATATTTGTTACAATAGTACAATTACTTGACTGATGTGTGTAGGTACTGCATTATTGAACTTGGTTCCAATCTGTCAACAGAGGCCTGTTGTGGTAAAGAAAGCTGCAGCACAGAGATGTGAGACTGAGTGTTTGCCAGACACTTCATCCTCCTGTGTCAGTTCCTGCTCATCTTCCCAAAACTCCCTTTCTCAGAGGGCCAAGGTGCTTGACACCCACCTTCCCAGTATGAAGAGGAGGAGACTCGGTGAGCGAAAACATAATGAAGCTTCCTTCAATTATACATAACATTTCACAGAAGAAATTTTATTTACACCATTTGTTACAAGACTCTGGCTTCCTCCCACCATCCAAAGACATGCTCATTAGGTTAATTGGTGATTCTAAATTGGCCGTAGGTGTGCGTGTGAGTGGTTGTCTGCCTCTATGTTGGCCCTGCGATGGACTGGCGACCTGTCCAGGGTGTACCCCTGCCTCTCGCCCGATGACAGCTGGGATAGGCTCCAGCAGACCCGCGTGACCCTTAACAGGAATAAGTGGGTATAGAAGACGATGATGATGAATTTGTTACAAGAAAAAAAAAACATCAAAAAAGCAGAATTAATTGTGGTTTCAGGGGTGTGATAGAATAGAGGGTTAGCACTGATGCCTCACAGCAAGACCCCCCACCACCACCACCACCACCTTCATTCACTGAATGAATGAAGGTGTGAAAGAACACTGAGGATGGAGACATACAGAGACCATGCTACCCTCTGACCCCGTTCAGACCTTGCGTTAACATATCTCTTGGGGAATCTGATTACAAGTGACCATAGTAAAGTACAAATATGAACACAATCAGGACCTACTCAGACTAGGGCTCAGATCAATAAATACTGTGTGTGCCAAAGTCATGACGCAAATTGGATCTGAAGAGCTGGCTAAGGATGCATGTGGAGATGCATTTTAATGCCAGGTGTGAACTAGGGCTTTGACTCCGAACTGCGTTATTCGAATATAATTCGAATATTTTAAAAATTGAACGAATTTTATTCGAACCTGTATGGGAATTATTTTTTGTAAATGTGTTTGCTTGTAAACGTTGTTTTCGATTCAGATTCCGAGTTTTTTTTTCCACGCCTGGTGAAGTAAAATCGCAAGCTCATTAGCAAGGCTATTGTTGGTCATCTGGGCTCCTGTAGGTAACGTTAGCATGCTAGGTTCCTGTAAACTTGTGTATTTACGATGGTTTTTGGGCAAAAGTCAAAGCCCTAGTGTGAACCAAGGTACTAAAAGCTGGCCACTTGCAATCAGATTGCCCAGGACAAATGATGCAAGGTCTGTTTATAGCCTTGCCCTGACTTGGTCCTTGATTGATCAGTTACCTGCTACTTTGTGATCAGATGAACACAGCGGAGCCAGTGGGATAGCTGGGATCTGTGTAGGGTATGAGCGTGATGTGCAGGAGCATCAGAAGAGACCAGCAAACCTCCTGGATGCCCTAGAGCGAGGGAACCATGGTCATGAAGAGGACAATGTTATTGTGGGAGAGGAGAAGGTAGCTTATTTTCTATGAGACACAATGTGACAGATGTGACAGAATAACACCTGTGAATACAAGGACCAATTTACTGTGAAAATGTGTGTGGTGGGTCATTGTGTTTCACTACGAAACCAGAATGATGAAATCAAATTGATTTTATTTACAGAATGTCTGTCTTCATTGATTTACACACTTTTATTTTGAAGGCTGACCGCTTGTCCACACTGTCTCCTCAGTATGAAAAGAGGATCGATGTGGAACAGCGAGGAGGAAAGCGTAAAATCAAGTTGGTCCAAGAGCAGGTAAATTTTACGGTACATACAGACTGCACAAATTAAAACTGGCATTACTGGCCTTAAGCCCAATTTGTTTGTTTCAGTATAAATAAGCAAAAGAGGGCCTTATTAGCAGCATTGTAAGTGTGTGACAAGGGCTTGTCTTGATTCCAGGCAAGATGAATCAGATCAGGGCGTCGAGGTATAGGTGTCCTTTATTACAGTATAGTGGTGGTCCAATTCTACGGAAGCCCTAAACGGCCATCCATTCATACATTTTATGTCCTCCGTTTTCCCATGATAAAGAGATAATTTCATTTGTTTTCCTGTGATAACGGGATAATTTTCTCGAGATCTCGTGATAATGAAGATTTGTTTTCCCGAGATAACGATATAATTAATTCGAGATCTCGAGATAACGAAACTTCGTTTTCCCGTGATAACGATATAATTAATTCGTGACCTCGAGAAAACAAAACGATATTGTAGTAGGCTTCTTAGATTACGCTCACAAATGTGTCTATTGTCTATAATAGCAAGTGTCAGGCCTTGATTGAAAAGATATGTGACACGGTTATCAATATGCTCCTGCTCCTCTGACATTGCTACACTGAAAGATGTTTCCTGCAATGATTTAATATAGCCTACTACAATGTTGTTTTGTTTTCTCGAGATCACAAATTAATTATATCGTTATCACGGGAAAACAAGTTTCGTTATCTCAAGATCTCGAATTAATTATATCGTTGTCTCGGGAAAACAAAGCTTCATTATCACGAGATCTCGAGAAAATTATCCCGTTATCTCGGGTAAACGGAGGAAATTAACTCATTATCACGGGAAAACGGAGAAAATTAACTCGTTATCACGGGAAAACGGAGGAAATAAAATGTATGAATGCATGGCCGTTTAGGGCTTCCGTACAATTCAGTATTTGGCTGTATTATCTATCTGTAGTGCCACCATTTGCCCACCAAATGGAAGCAAAGGGGTCTGTGTGAAATTGTGGCACAAGGTTCAGATTGTGAGAGGCAAATGACCATGTTGTGCACATTTGATAGACAACTGTGTGGATAGACTCAGTCCACAAAAGGTATTAAAACCTAAACCTAAATTGTATTACTATTACTATTTATAACCTACTTACTGGCACTAAGATATATAACATTCTGCTGAACCCTGTACCAGGTTCATCACGAGAAAAGGGCTGAGAATAATGATAATAATAAAGTTTATGGCCTGTGTTAGTTATCTAATCTTTTCTATTCATAATATTGCTGGAATGCAGTGGTTTCAAACTCAGAAAGGGTATCAAAATTAAAGAACTGATTCCAAATCACGGGCCAACCAGATATTTGTTTAAAATTAGACACAGTTTGTCTTTTCATATGTATTATCATAAATTATTCATACAGATGAATTATGAATTTAGCATTTTCCAAGCCGTAATAAAGAATTTAGAATAAAACTGAGCTCACTGATTAAACGAGTAATGAGAACAAATTTCAAATAAATGTCGCATCTGTGACCTTTTTTGTGTATTACTGTCTTTTGGGAGATTTCCACTGACTTATTTCAAATGGAATTTTTTATTGTTTTTTTTTCCCGCAAATTCAACAGATTTAAAGGGGACATCAAGGGGATAAAGGGGATGAAAATCTCACTTTTTGAGCTTTTTCTATGTTTAGTAGGGTGTGTGGCATGTCATACGATGCTATTTTTCACAAGACATTGTGAACGTTCTGCTGTTATTTGGTTAGCGGACACTTGCAGTGGTGTTTCATCATTTATATGTTGGTAAGTTTTCTGTTTGCCATGTGTACTACCCTGGAACAGTAGGCTAACCCATTTAGCCCGTTGTCTTATGGTCAAATCATCTGTGACAAATTCACATTGTTGGTGTTGTGGATATCTTTGACTTGGTTTGTGTAAAAATATTTTTGCGTACATAGTAAATTTGAGCAATGTATTTTTCTCCATTGTTGTTGAAGAAACTGGGTGTGTCTGAGGATGTGTTTGAGGAATGGAAAGCAAGCAGAGCTAAGAACTTTCTGGCAGACATGAAGAAGTCTCTGAGCCAGGTAACCTTTGACTGCATGGTCCAGGCTCTCCAGACCTACAAGAGAACTGACAACCTGGACGTCCTGCTGAATGAGACAGATGTCCTGACTGAAGACACCAATACTCACAGTCTGCTCCGTAGTAAGCCACCTGCTCAAATCACGAGCTAGCTACCTATATGTTTACTCCTATTCTTTTTTCACATCACAAAAACCTCAATATCGTTAGAGCAATCAGAATTTGATTTGCTTCTGAACACAGCCACACACATTTATAAAAGGTTTCCACACTTGTTTTTTCACTTACACTTACTTTATTACAGGGTTCTATTCATTGTGGTTAATTGCTGTAAATGCACTATATTTTCAGACTACTGGAATTTTTTACATATTGTTTGGAGTTTCTAATATAGACACTGTGTCACAGGCTTCTACCAATTTATTCGGCCGCATCACAAAAAGAGGTTTGATGAGAAATGTCAGGAGCTGACCGGGCAGGGATGTGGATACAAACCTGATCACTCACTGTCCAAGCAAGAGAAGAAAGCAATGATACTACAGAGCGGTATGAAATGCAGCATTCTTCTTTAAGTAATTATTATTAATAGTTGTGGTAGTAGTATTTCATTTGTGTTTAATTGTAAGTTTTGTTTTGAAATAATCACAATTATTAAATTATGATATAAAAGCAGAAAAATCCTCATATTAGAAACTACACACTTGTTTAAATGGAAATTGTTCATCAAGTCTAGTTGTTTAGGTTTCAAAATTGTTTCTGCATATGTCTATAAATGTCAACATGCTGCCATTAGAAGTTCAGAAAAAGTTGAGAGTAATTCATTGTAGGAAGGCTGTTATTAACTAACTCTGTAAATGGTTTGATTTAATGGTGAAAGTCAAAAAGTCACTTTTTCAGACTCCTGCCTGGTGTTAAGGATAAGGTGTACACCGATCAGCCGCAACATTAAAACCACAGACAGGAGAAGTAAACACCATTGACCATCTTGCGACAATGCAATGTTCTGAAACTTTTGGACCTAACATTTGTGTGGATGTTACTTAGACATGTACAGCTCACCTAGACAAGACCATGTTGTAGAGCTACTACTGTCTGCCTTATTTATTTAGAATACTGTTGTGTTCAAGTTTACATACCCTGACAGAAATTATGATTTCTCTGCCATTTTTCAGAGAATATGAATGATAACACAAAAACTTTTCTTTCACGCATGGTTAGTGGTTGGGTGAAGCCATTTATTAACAACAACCGTGTTTACTCTTTTTAAATCATAATGACAACAAAAACTACCCAATTGACCATGATCGAAAGTTTACATACCCCAGTTCTCAAAACCATGTATTGCCCCCTTCAACATCAATGACAGCTTGAAACCCTTTTGTGGTAGTTGTGGATGAGGCCCTTTATTTTCTCAAATGGTAAAGCTGCCCATTCTTCTTGGCAAAAAGCCTCCAGTTCCTGTAAATTCCTGAGCTGTCTTGCATGAACTGCACGTTTGAGATCTCCCTGCAGTGGCTCAATGATATTGAGGTCAGGAGACTGAGATGACCACTCAAGAACCTTCACTTTATTTTGCTGTAGCGAATTGACAGGTTGACTTGGCCTTGTGTTTTGGATCGTTTTCATGTTGGAACGTCCACGTATGTCCCATGCGCAGCTCCCGGGCTGATGAGTGCAAATTTTCCTACAGTATTTTCTGATAACAGGCTGCATTCATCTTGCCATCAATTTTGACCAAGTTTTATGTGCCTTTGTAGCTCACACATCCTCAAAACATCAGCGACCCACCTCTGCCTCCTTATTGTGCATCTTGAAACAGTCACACCACTTTTTTTCAGAGTCCTGTATTTCAGCTGAAGTTATTTGTGGGGTTTTCTTTGCATCCCGGAAAATTTTGTGGCTGACATTTCTGTTGGTCTACCTAACCGTGGTTTGGTTTCAACACAACCCCTCATTATTAATTAGAGTTTGAACTGCTGATTGGCATTCTCTTTTCCTCGGATGTCTTTTTATATCCCTTTCTTGTTTATACAGTTCAATTACGTTTTCCTGCAGATCCTTTGACAATTATTTTGCTTTCCCCATGACTCCGATTCCAGAAACGTCAGTGCAGCACTGGATGAAAGATTCAAGGGTTTGTCAGGAGCCGAGAAACTCACTTACCTTTTATACACGCACACACTGTTTTCAAGCAAACGGATCACAGGTGAGGGTGGTTACCTTTAGTAGCCATGCAAACCCGTTTGTGTCAACTTGTGTGTATGTTTTCAGGCCAAAATCACCAGGGTATCTAAACTTTTGATCAGGGTCATTTGGGTAGTTCCTGTTGTCATTGTGATTTAAAAAGAGTAAACACAGTTGTTTGACAATAATTGGCTTCATCCAACCTCTAACCATGAGTAAAAAAAGTTTTTGTGTTATCATTCATATTCTTTGAAAACTTTTGAGCACAACTGTATTTAGTTAGATGTATGCATCTATGACAGACGTATGTTTATCTCGTTTCTCCTGCTATTCTCTCTCTTTTCTGTCTATACCCGGCTGGCCTTAGGCAGATGGGTCCCTCCATATGAGTTGGGTTCTGCTCAAGGTTTCTTCCTGTTAAAAGGGAGTTTTTCCTTGCCACCGTTGCCTTCAGGCTTGCTCTGGGGGTTTCAGTCCACGTTTTGTTAAGCGTCTTGAGACGATTTGTATTGTTATGGATGCTGTATAAATAAAATTGAATTGAACTGAAAGAGCAACCCAGCACCTATAAAACACACTTTCCTGTTATGTTCTTATGTAGTCTGGTAGTGGATGTTGCAGGATAATTGACATTATCAGTCAAATTGTTGTGACTTTCTTAC
>JASGAT010365223.1:4058-16271 GCA_030220025.1 Chelon auratus
GCTTTGCACCGGCTGAACTTTTTCTCCCAACAGACAAACACACAGGATGGTTTGCTATTGCAAAACTTTAAAGCCTGTGTGTTTGGGCCTCATTACATGAGTGTGTGTGTGTATGTCAAAGTGTTGTGTGTTAAGGGAGGGTGTCCAAAGGCTGCTTGGCATGACAGCAGGTAAATCCGCCAGTGCCTTGATCTGAAGCCTTTCTCTCCCTGGGAGCAGATAAGCCGTGTAATGTGTGCTGATAAGGCATCTGAAGTATTTATAGTGTGTTATATCTTTGCACTCTCTGCTTCTGTCCCCGGGCTGTTGTGCCTCTTTCTGTATCATAAACCCTGCTTCTCGCTCTTAACCCTTCTTCCTATTCACCCTCCCCGACTTTGTGTTTTCAGGCCACCGTAGGGCTAAAGGTAAAAAAAGGAAACCTAAAAAGCTAAGGCCCAGCAAGGACTTATTGGTGACATAAAAAAGTTACTCTCATTACCCAAAATCCACTGGAGGGCTGTGAAGGGAACAGGTAGGACTTGAGCTCCGTAGCCTTCTCTCACATTTTGGCGCTTCACTGGCCCGATCACGGTGCAAACGGGCTGGGGGCCTCCCAATCACCACCACCACCACCAATCACATCACAAGCCAATCAGTGTGAGAAGAGGACGGGCTAAGGAGTGTCATGCTCCCTGACCCAATGCTGCATGCTGAGATTGTGGCCTGCTGAGCATGCACACTGCATATGTCTGCTTCCTGTCGTAGCTTGCGTGTGGTTGCGTGCACTGTTTTTGTCGTACGGCACCGTTTTTGCTTATTTGCTCTCCTTCGATTTATCATTTGGCCACCACAAGAGAGAGGGTCTTCTCCGCCCTGTACTTTACTGCAAACACAAAATAACGCACTTGCTACATGTTGACCGGACAATGACAACGTCCAGTCTGATCACTGTCTTTGAAACTTGGAGACCCATTGATTGGTTGACGTACACTGTGGGCCTTGTGTTTGTTGTGTTGTGTTGTTGAGCGCATGAACAAAAAAATTGAGGAAATGGAACTGAATTTCCACTGTGAAGTTTATAAAATTACGACACTAATCCGAGCTTTGTCTTTCTCCCACAGTGGATGTGAGGTGAGACCAATCAGAACAAAGGGACGTCACAGTGGGAAGGACCTAAACAGAGGATGCTAACAACAGGACACCTGCTTGGCCCCCCTTCCCCACCTGCCATGCATCCTTCATTTAATTTCTTTTTTTCCCCTGTAAAGTCGGGGAGACTGAAAAATAGACGAAAGACAAATTTAAATACGATGCCAAAGGTGCTTTTTTAAAAAAAGGAAAAAAAAAAATAATAGTAAAAGAAAGAAAGAAAAACAATTGTGACTTCCTCTGCGGTGTGCCACCTACCCAGACAACTGAACTGTGCCGCTGATCGACAAGCAAAGAGAAGATGCTGCGGAGGTCGGGCAGGGCGAAGAGGAGCCGGGGAGGGGTGGAAGAGATGGTGAAAGGGATTTTGTGTTGAACATTTTGAGAGACGCCGCTTGAACTGACACAGAACCGACACTGCTGCCGCTTGGATCGCGGATTCAGGAAGCGTCCTGCCCCGTTTAAGTGACTCTTGCGTACACAGGAAGAAAGAAAGAATCGATTGAAAGTGGGTTTTTTTTTGTGTTTTCGAAAGACTCTTTGTTGGAGCGTCGGACATTTCGAGTTATTAGACGTTTGCTCTGAGCAAAGAGTAAGCCTTCTCTGAGACCCCTGGTTGTCTGGGCCCTTTGCCCACGTGCTATGTACAGTTATATCTGAAAAAAAGGAGGATGCGCCGCTACTTACAAACTATTTATATGTGTGGACGTTTGCTTTCTGTCTCTTCAAACACACAATTCATTTGCAATGAATTCTCACCCAAGCAAGAGTTCGGTGTGGCCCGGTTCTTTGTATCAGTATCACAATCTCAATGTCTCTTTTTTTTTTTTTTTTAGTTGTTTTTCTCGTCAGCCATGTTTCTTGTTATATTACAGTATATCTGATTGATGTCTTGTATATGGTTTGGATATATGTGTGCAAGGAGGAGATGTGAGAGTCGGTGCAGGAAGATGCTTTATTTTTGTTATGAAATATATTATGCGTACTTATATCTAAGCAGGAATTATGTTTATTTGTTGTTGTGGTGGAATGCCTGTATTTAATCCGGAGGGAAAAAATTGCGAAAATACGGAAAAGCTACCAGTGCTATAAGCCTGCGTTTAACCAGCGCGTTAAAGCTGAGAAATCGGTGGAAGAGTAGAAGGATAAAAGGATAGAGTGGCGGAAAAAATGCCAACTTCATAAGCAGTTGTAGCATTTAGCTAACAATGCTGCAGTCGAGCATTGCCCAGTTATTTTTGTAAGAAGTGAAATTACACATGAACATGCATACAGCGCACAAGAGTGGGTGAATTCCAAATCATTTAAGGACACAAAAACGCGACGATAGTGTGCAATCATGCCTAAACAGGGAGGGGCTAGACAGGCTGTGTGTTTGTTTCCTCACACACACAACTCCTTCGATACCGGAGGCTATTTTTCACCCCTGTCATTCCGCCGTTGATAAGGAAGATCCCCGCCCGGTCTGCTTCACAAGCACACATGTTGTGCCCGCAGAGGGCAAAGTCCGTCTCGAGCGAAAACGAGCGAGCAAAGCAAATCGACGAGCTCATGAATGGGCTCCTTGTTTTTGTCGGGGCTTTGCTCCTCTGCTGACAGGAGGGCGAATTTCTGATCGCTCCGCACCTTCGGGACAAACGTCGATGAGCGCCCTGGGGCGCCCCGAACTTCCCGTCCAGTTCAACGCGGTCACAATAAAAAACAAACAACACCCCTTGTCTGGACAAAAGC
Source organism: Chelon auratus (assembly GCA_030220025.1). Classification (NCBI taxonomy): domain Eukaryota; kingdom Metazoa; phylum Chordata; class Actinopteri; order Mugiliformes; family Mugilidae; genus Chelon; species Chelon auratus. The sequence continues at coordinate 6,921 of JASGAT010365223.1, forward strand.
ACAAGAGTGAGTCACTGTCAAATTAGTTCGACTGAAGCGTGGCTGTGTCACCTACTGCTGAGGCTGTGGACATGTCACGTCACGCGCCCGTGAATGAACCTGTAAACCGACTGGTGCTATGTTTGTAAGGCTTCGACACTGTTCACAATCCACGTTTATGTCAATGTAAGATAGTGCTCTCGGTGAATCAGGGACCATGCTTAGAGCTATTTCACTACAAACTAGTGCCGTCATGCTATCACAAGCCTTTATTAGTTTTCTTTTTTTTTTGTTTCTTTTCCAGCGGATAAGACAGCAATAATCATAATTTATATATTTATGTTTTCAACAATAAATATATTTCTGCTTACAGATTTGTTCACTGGATGGTTGAGTCCAATACATTTGTGTCTCGAGGAAGTTATTTTAAGATAAGCGTACTCGCAGAACAAGATTTCATACAGCGCTGAAGGGTAAAGGAAAGTAAAAACGAAGTAAACGCCAATATTAGACTGAACATTAAAGGAGTGGGAATAGGAAAAGGAAACTGGAGATTAGCGGGACCACCCATCCTCTCTCATTAGCCGACAGATTTTCTGGTAAGATTTAGTTTAATAGCTGCATAATCTGGAAAAAGCAAAAGATACACAAGTGTACGTGAGCTCAAGGGAGCGGGGTCCACGTGTGTCGGTGTCGCCGCAGCGGGTCTGGCTGATTCTGGATGTGAGGGTGGTGCTGTGTACAGGAAATGTGAGCTTTTCCAGGCTTGCAGGCTGAGCAGGGGCCCGGGCTCTATTCCAGGATCCACCGGCAGCACACGGTAGGTTCTGGGGGGGCTTTATTACTTTTCCCCCCAAGCGGCTCACCCTAATCCCAGGGCTGAGGGACATGAAAGTCCCCTCTCCTATGCACTTCCCAGGCATACACCCTGCTTATTACCTCAGGAGGGAGCCAGATAAAGAAAGGCAAAACATGAAAGGGAGAGGGGATCAGAGAGACAGCAGCTCGGATAGCCGGTGGAACGGGGGGATGAAGTTAATAAAGTAAAGATAAAAGGAAGAGCAGAGGCTTGATTGATATTATTGTTTTTTATCTGACGTGCACGGCTTTATTCAGAAAGACGTGGCGAGGGGCTGAAGTGAGGATTTTGGATGGCGTGTGAAGTCGATTCGCCGCTGCAAGAACAAGAGAGCAGTATGTCACGGAGGGGAAACGAGCACGGGGTAAGAGAGGGACTAGCGTGAAGAGTGAGAGTGTAATGGGACTAAGACAGAGGGGAAAAATGAAGACAAGAGGGAACTGAGTGGACTCAGGCCGGGGGTAATCGGCACCGCATCAAGACGGGGCAGACAAGGGCACTTAAGTGGACATGCTTTTATAAACAATGCCGGAGGGGCATGAGGGAGCAGATAAGGTGTGAAGAGTGCTGAATGGGCTTTGTGTCTGTATGAACAATACAAAAGGAGGTCTCTCAGCGGGAAACACTGGCAACTGGAATTTTGGGCTTTTGCAGAAAGCAAGCAGTGATTTGACGAAGCACAATGCAAGAGGTCAGAGTTCAGGGTTCGCTGGTCACATGGGGTGACATGGTGGTGACGTAGAGGCAAAGAAAACTGCTGCTTTTCACATCAAATACTTTTGGTAAAATGTTAAATCTCATGATGGAAACTGATCTAACTGACAGAAAATCTTCCTCAGAATTAGCCACGACCATTTCCTGCCCAGATTACAGATCTTTTCACTTTTGGTTTATTGCTCTCCTCCCTACCCCGTCCTCCCCTTTCCTTTCCCGTCCGTGTTATGCCCTGTTATGTTTCTCCTCTCTGCCCCAACCTGTGGCCTCTGGGTTTTGAGGAAAGGCAGAGGTGGCCTTTGAAGATGGCGACAGCCAAGTTTGTCTGGGGCCACAGCCATGAATGCCCGTCTTTGTTGTCCGCCGCTCTCACGTCTTCATATCCTCCCCCTGCTACGCTCCCCGTCCTCCGTGCTGCCCCCCACAAACTCACACGGACACGCTCATGCCCTTGCTGGGGCCCCCTTTTGCACAAATGACCCTGCTAATTATGTATTTAAGGTATTTGGCTCCTGTGAAAACAGCTTTGGGTTAGCGGTGGAAGGTGGTGGGGGCAGTCGGAGAAAGGAGGTTGTATGGGGACGTGGTGTGGTCCATGGTCTCATGGCTATCATTACTGCCCAGCGTTGAATGTAAACACTGGATTAGGGCACCAAGGGCTGATTCAGGAGAGGGGCGGTTGAGGTGGTCGTGGTCGCCCCGTGCCTCTAAGTTCTGGTCTCTGGTTTCACCCCTGGGTGGCGGTCCCTCAGAAACCTTTCTCTCATGCACACACAGGTAATGGTTTATCATCAGCACAGGTTACAATACACCATATGAACATTAATGCTTCTTCTCTGCTCTGCCAGAAATGCAAAAGTCTAAATGCAGTAGGTCTTCACCATGAGACGTCTTTCTTAACTTCTTGTCGTTCACGCACAACTCCCACCTTCTTTATTACTTTCTCTCTTTGTTAAAACACTTACTGTTACTGTCCCATCACCTGCCTGGTCCACAGCAGGCAGGTGGATCACTGTGCTCTGGATTATCTCACTGTCCACACCAAGGGTTGCCTTATCAAGGATATTCACTTTTGATTCCTGCGAAAGACAAGTAAGGTGACGGGAGCAATTAGGTTTCACTTCCTCTTGCTTGTATCCTTGTGTATCCCAACTAAGTGTGGCAGTATCTGTTTAGAGGAAGAAAGAAAGCTTGTAAATCCACACAGACAGATCCATTAGTATGCAACTGCTTTTTCTCTACGTGCTGTCTTGCTGTAGTTAACCTGGCGAGGCCTCTGTCTTGTCAAATAGAGGAGAAGGGAGTGAAGGAGGGCGTGGGCAGAGGAACTACTGCGAGCGTAGAGGTCCCTGGAGGGAGATTAGTCAGGTCCTAATGGGAGCTGAAGTTTGTATGTGTTGTAATTACAAAGGGAGATGCGTGGATGTCGTTGCCTCTACTGTAGGCCGAGTGTGTGAGCATGCACGCTTTCCGATGGGAGCGCAGCTAGGGAAGCCAGTTTCCCTCCGCACATCAAATAAATCAGAAGTCCACAATTAGAAAGAAGGAGTGAGCAATGTTTGGTTTGTGGGAAGAGAGGAAGAAAGCTTGGAATGTGTCACTGCTATTGAGGAATGAGTGCAGTGTGTGTGCGTGCGTGCACTTTTGTGTGTGTGCGCAATTATATGTGTGAGGTCGGGAGTAGCCGGCCCAGCCAACATTCTTGGGCCGGCAGTATTATTAACTGTGGTGCAACCATTATCAGTGTTTACTTTGATCCAACCACCATCAGAGGAGTAATGGACTCGGCTGAACCTCGTGTCTTTTTCCTTCTCAAGGGATTCTTGTCTTTATTGAGACGAGGATGGCGTCCAGCGTGTTCTTTACCTCATTAATTTCAACACGAGGAGGAGTGGCGAGCGAAGAGGAAACTCTGTTACGCCGCGGGCTTAGTGATGTGTGTATCCAGACCGGTCGCGAGCTCTGCCTCTTGATAAAGGCTGGTGTTTTTTTTGATAAAAGGGGTTTTAGCGCGCCGCGTCCCGTAATTCAGCAGTAGTTTTACGGCTTTACCAGAACACTTGAAGCCTACATACACGCAAACGGAAGACTCTGCTCTCTTATCTTTAACGGAACACCACTGTCGATAGATTGGGCAGACGCACACGTGCGCACACACACACACACAAACACACACACACAAAAAGACTTTGTTTTGAAGTTGTGCTGACGGAAAGAAAAAAGGGTACGAGCTGCATTGATGCAGGACTTTGGACCTTGGTGTTCATGGGAAAGGCTGAGCCGCCCTCCTTCCTGTCTGATGAGGGCATGATGAGAGCATCACAACAGACTCCTCTCGCTGGCAGGCAGGTGGCAGAGACACCTGGTGCTCGAGCGTGGATGATCACACACATATTTACCAGAGAAGAAAGATTAATAAATCCCGGTATGTGGCTTCTATTGTTAAACAGGTGTCATGGACCTTTTCATGTAAAGATATTTTGATTTGCAGCTTATGACATCAATGAAAGCTGCGGTCTATGCCACCCCTGTGAGGCGGAGAGCATCAATTTATTAGAATCAGTCAGTGGCGATGGATTTTTAGTTGGCGTAGTTTTTGAAGCACAGCAGGAACATTTTAATTTGTTGCCTTCAACTTTTAAATACAGAATCTAACACAGTTTTCTAGTATGTAAAGTCAGTAAAGTCTCTTTTAGAATACAATGGGACATGGATGCTGTAACCCGTCAGTCTGGCTCACTTCCTGATTCACTTCATCACCATTCATGGTCATAGAAACCTTCGCGGGGCGGCACAGTGGCGAGGTGGTTAGCACTGATGCCTCAGAGCGAGAAGGTCCCGGGTTTGAATCCATGGGCTGACTGGGCCTTTCTGTGTGGAGCATGTTCTCCCTGTGTCTGTGTGGGTTCTCTCCAGGTACTCCAGCTTCGTCCCACCATTCAAAGACATGCTCATTAGGTTCATTGTTGATTCTAAATTGGCCTTAGGTGTGAATGTGAGTGTGAATGGTTGTCTGTCTCACTGTGTTAGCCCTGCGATGGACTGGCGACCTGTCCAGGGTGTACCCTGCCTCTCGCCCGTTAACAGCTGGGATAGGCTCCAGCAGACCCTGCAACCCTTCACAGGAACAAGCGTTACAGAAGATGAATGAATGGATGAGGAAACCTTCGCCGAAGACAAGCCATACAAATGTTAGTATCTCCAAACCTCCTCAGTTAACATTTCCTCAATATGTTCCGTCTTTATTGATCCAACAGTCATTTGAAAAATTGCGGAGATGCAAAAGCAGCCGGAAATACAAAAGCGGAAACACGCTACTACCAAGCGAACCAGTCACAGTTCTGTTGCATTTCTGGAGAGCTCTAAACCCCCTATAAGGGTTGTGACACATCAAGGTGAGAGTCAGCCTCTGGGCAATGCCTTGCTATCAGTGAAGGTCTGTGTCCCATGTGTTTTGCCACTGCTGAACGCACACGTTGGCCGACTGAACATGTTCAATTTGCGGTTGAAGCTCTTGGCGAGCAAGATCTCTCTGATGAACCATTCAGCTTAGCAAGTCGACAAGAACCGGGACTGAAGTGACTTGTCACCTCCAAAACATAGAAGAAGAAGATACTTTCTTGTCTCATGTCACTCAGAGAAGTTTTTCTTTTCATTTGACCAATCCATTCATGTGCACCTGTGGTGGTGAGCACTCAACAAGGGTTGGAGGCCTTGCTCGAGGGCATGGATGCAAAAGGTAAAGTGCTGTTTACTCACTCCACCCTTGTACATCTCAGTCCTTGGATTCCAGCCAGTGACCTTGCTTACCCTGCAAGTAGACATTCCAGTACGCCCAAGTGCAACACTTTGCCCCAGACACTGATGTGTGGTGATACCACAATTAACCTTTGTTCTCTAATGTCAGTTTGTGTAGTAAAACATCTCCTTCAAAGATAAATCATCAATTTGCAAATCCTAAACTGACAATAAAACTTATGGAACTATGTAGTTTAAGCAAAACCGCCCAGTGTGTGAAACCTTTCAAAAAATGAAACTATTTGTGTTATACTGATCTGTGTTTGGCTGGATGATGAATATTGTTTGTGAACACCTTAAAGAATACCCTCATTCTCCAGGAAAGAAGGCATTAGTCATGGTTTCCTGGGAAAAACAAAAAATTGAAAGACAAAATATCAGTCAAGAAGGCGATCAGTGAATGAACCCATTGGCAATCTCAACATCTCTTTAGTGGAAAAACCCTCAGAACTACTGTCTACAGGCCGTGGACTTCCTGTTTCATCCACTTAAAGACTGTTTGTATTTCTGTAAGGGTATTTTCTGAAGAAACCCCCCACATGGCTGTCTTTGATGCGAGGTGAGGCTGAACGGCGGGAGTCTGAGTGGAAGCTGCTTGACGGAGTGGCTTCTGAGGGAGGGTCATGACAGCGGGGGAGAAGGGAGTGAGCGCTGGAGGGACAGCGGGGGAGAGGAAGGACTGTGTAGGGATCTCTGACAGCGTGTTAACACTGCCGACTCTCAGACTTCACAGCACCTCATTTGTTCCCTTTGTCACGTCTTTAGCAAAAGAGCAAGCCTTCATCTACTCTATTTTTAGGTGACATGAGCGGTTCTCTCTACACATCCTCATTTAGCTGGAAGTTATCCTTGGAAGTTATCCATTTTCTTCCTTCTGTGCAGAAAGCAAGCCACTTTTGTAGTGTTGTCATATTTTACGATGGCTCATTTAATTTGCTTTATCTGCATGCAGTTTTCCACTTTCTCTTTGCTCAGAGAGATGATGTCATTGCAGATTGTGCAGCACACAAACACATGCATATACAGTTCCCACTAACCCCTGTGTTTTATATTCAGTGGTTTTAGTCTGACCTGAATATCTCTGACATGACTTTCCCCAAAGTTAATAACAGCAACTGCATAACTGCTACCAGTCTCAGTGGAAGTTGCCTGGCAAAGTTATTGTCGCAAGATGAGAAACAGGCCCAGCAGTGGTTGGGAAACTCAGAGACCTGCATGCCAGTTTGACTGCACATTTTAAAGTTTAATTTGGGTTCAGTCCTACCCCCATCGCTTCCCCCTCACACACGCTCCTCTGTCTTCTCCCCTCTCTCTTTAATTTGCTTTCCATGAGCTAAGCAGTATGTGAACACCTGCTATTTTAAATGACATATTCATTGTCGTGCAGAGTTGGAGGTGTAAATCATTGTTGGCCACTGCGCGCGGCAGCTATGCACACACGCTCAAACATAAATGACTGACATCTCTGACCTGCTAATGGAGAAAGGAGGACAAAATAGAACATGTGCTCAGCGTCCAAGTATTCCTCTTTCGCACCCCCTTCTTTAAGCTCTATCCAAGCGTGCGCACACACACACACACACATCACACAGATTGCTCAGTAGCTGTTGTCATTGTTGTGTCTACTGTTTTAAGACATCCCAGATGTGTCAGTGCAAGATGATATACAGGGAGAGAGACTGAAATTTGAAGATTTTGGCTAAATGTGGCATTTTAGCAGAAACAACTGTATGTTAACATAAAGGGGAACTACTTTTACAACCTGGACCTTATTTCTGGCATAGAATACAATCGTTTACTCACCCATATAACGTTTGTCATTTGGAGTTGTTCAGACAATATTTAGATCCGCTTATATCAATATAGTGGGAGTGACTGGGGCACCGAAACACAGCCTCTAAATAACGCATTATCTGGCGCGAAACTCGTTCATTTCACCAATATTTTGTTATGATACGCTAGTGCTATTCCCTGTTGAGTCCGGAGTTACCTGTTATTGTAGATTAACCTACAGTCCCCGGATGATGTCATCTCTGAGTGCTGCATGCACCCGCGACAGTCGGCTTGTTTACCTGTACTTTGCTACTGCTAGTTTTTTGCAACATGGCTAAATATTTTTCCGATTCTGCGGTTGTGGACGAACCATAGCGGTAGCAAATTACAGTGCGCAGATATCATAACAAAATATTGGTGAAATAAACAAATTTTCTGGCAGATAATGTGTTATTTAGCGTCAGCGTTTCGGTGCCCCAGTCACTCCCACTATATGGATATATGCAGATCTAAATATCTCCTGAACGACTACAAATGACACAAAAGTTATATGGGTGAGTAAACAATCGTATGTTGTGCCAGAAATAAGGTCCAGGTTGTAAAAAATGGTAGTTCCCCTTTAATAGTATTTAGTAGGTATCGTGAACCATATTCACCATTTGAGCTTAGTACGGTAGCACTGTGACATCTGCTAATAAGCATTTAACACAGAGTAGGGGGAATGTCAGTTTTCTTGTAGGTATATGCTATAAACCCAAAGTACTGGGCACATTTTAATTCTGACCATATGATGGTGCTTGATAAAATGTTAGAAGATGAAAAGAGTGACTGGCCTATTGAGTCATTCTGTATCTGATATATATATATATCTCAAATGTGAAAACAATTTCAACCTTGGAATTTTAGAGATCATGAGATTTAGTGTGAGTCATCCACAGGGAATGTCAGTTTATTCAGTAGTTGTTGGAATAGTGCCACCTTGGTCAAAGTGTCTGATGAACTGATATCCTGCTAATCTATGCTGCTAGCTCGCTAACTAACAGAACCACTTTGGGCTTTAAATGAGTGAACTCAACATAACAAATTGAAAAATCTCCTTCTCTAAAGAAGAGTAGTATTCAAAGACCCATACTATATACATTTCATTACTTTACCGTAATTCTATGTAAAATGACAGTTCAGTGGTACACTGTGAGTTGCTATGAGCACATGCTGTGCTGCTGGGGTCTCCTAGTCTGACAAGGCTCCGGTGTCCGTGAAGAAGTCAGTAATCCTGGGCCGTGCAGCAGGGGTCTGAGGCGGTAAGTCTAGGGTAAGACCTTCGGCTTCAACCTTCTTTTATCTGCCATTCTCTCATTGTTGCCGTGGACGCTACACAGTGAAACTAAAGGTGCTTTGTCATCAGTCTTTATTGTTACACTGCTAATCACCTCTGTTTTATCTCAACAGTCCCCTCCCAGGGCTGCATCACACTTAACATGTCACTGCACTCAGATGGAAGTTAATTAATTTAAATGAGAGCATTCAGTGTTGGGCAGTGGCGTAGTTCAGCTCTTTGGCCTGCACATATACTGTATCTCAGGACCATTTGTGTACATTGGGTCCAAAACCAGGACTCTATGAAGAGTTGATGGCTCCAGTGCACACAGGAAATGGAACAAATCACCTCAGTTGATAAAAGTCAGGGCTCAGCTAGGCAGTAGTCACATGATAACTCCACAACCATAGAAAACAAGTGCAACATGTAGTTCATGTAGTTCATGTTGTGTTGATTATTGGTCAAGGGTAATGCCTTTAACATCATTAGTTGGGATCCTTTGCCAGTATGTCACGGACCTTTAAGAACTTGGATTTGGGGAACCACTGGTGTTCTTTGCATATGTTAACAATCTGAGAGGATTTTGCTTGTTCTTTTGATGCCTGACATATGTTTTGTCTCCCTGTTAGATGCCAGATGAGTCTCCTGTGATAGCTTGGAACAATATCTGGTGGTGTGGTAAGGAACCAACAAACAAAAACTTCTTAACCATCCACGTAAATGCTTTATATTGGTTGTGTATATATGTATGTGAAGAAAATACATCTCCCCATTTCACACGACTGAGTCAGAGCTGCATAGAAAGTTTGTGTTGTAACAGCACAATAACAAGGCTTGAGTGTGATTGTGGGGAAAGAAATGCCCCGGGTGTGTTGTGAGTCGTGTGAAACTGTTGATAATGTAATTCAGT
>JASGAT010365224.1:0-11921 GCA_030220025.1 Chelon auratus
ATAATTTGTCAGTCTGCTTCACCTCCCTTCTCTGCTCTTCTGTCTATGTTTCTTCTCCCTTGTTACCCGCAATTTATATTTACCCATTTTGTTTGTCTCGATAATTGTCTGCCTCTCCCTCTCCAGCTTCATTTTCCTCATCACTCCACTTTCCCTCCCCTCTCTCTTTATGTGCCATTCAGATCGACTTTGCTCTACATCCTCCGCCCCCCCCGCCCCCTGCCCTTGCCCTCGATCATTTGCTCACTGGCTTATTTACTACGCTCAAAGCCACTTCTCAGGACCTGTCAGTGACTCATTTGTTCACAAGAGCGAGGGGAGAGAGGAAGAGTCCCCTACCGTGAGTAAGTTTTTAGTCAAGTGTTTGTGAGGGGACACACAAAGAGGAAGAGTGGGAGGGAATGAGCTGACAGGAGAAAGGAGTGGGAGATGAAGAAAACAGAATAGAGGAAGCAATTGTGATGAAAGACAGCGATAAGAGCTGCAGCTTGTCCTGTTTTTCTCCTGCTACGGCATCAGACGTTTTTTTTTTTTTGTCAAGGTAGCCTCCAACTTAGATGTGGAGCGCTCATATCTGGTTATCACCTGTGAGACTTAAAGAACTTGTGCTGAGTGCTGAAGTGATAAAAAGCTTATAGCGTCTGCTTTTACTGAAGGCCATTCTATATGAGCAAGAGAGGAAGTGGGACTGGAAAATAGAAAGAGATGTTTCTCCTATAGGCCTTCAGAAGCTTACTTTACATCGTGTGGGATTTAATCTATGTCTGGGAGGCTCACTGAGCAGTTAACCTCCTGATGTTTTGTGTACTTACCACAATATCGTTTTACAGACCACGCTGTAGCCATCAATCCATTCTACGGACAAGAAAGCATAATATTGAGGGAAATACTTTTGTACTGCAGTATGTCTTAGCTCTCTGTTTGTCCTCAAACAGCTGTGCTTTATATCCTTCACTGTCGCATTTACCGTCTTTTATTATTGAAGCTTCATCTCTAATTGTCAGTGTGATCAGATCCCAATTCTGTGCTTGAGTTGAAATGAAAACTGTCCACATTTGGTGCACAGTAGAATAATATGCAAACAGCTGCTGCCTCAAAACAATAGACTTCTGTTTCAGAACCACGAACAGTGCTGCTTGTTGTGTGTATGAGGCACCTGCACTGCACCTGCAACACGATACAACATGTCGTTATTTATTCATTTACATATATAGATCCGCCCTGATGTAAGTTATTTAGAAAATCCCATCTATAACCCCGGAAGCATCCTTAAGCTCAGTCGTGTCACTTCTGCAAATGGCCTACTGTGTGGAATGGAACAAAAATCTCTCTTTAAAAAAAGGTAAATGATGTTGAAGTAAACTAACTACATGGCTAATTAAGCACGTTTCATTGCTGATTATTTAACAAAGGATAATAAAAGGCGCTCCCCTCTAATGAATTGCTGTGATTTTTATGGCAGCCCATCGTTCATAATAAAGCCTGCGCGTTCTCTCTTCAGGTGCTGGTGCAGGATAAAGGCCACCAGTTTGTTTAATTTGATGTACTCCCATGCTTTGGTCTGTGGCGGTGGTCTGTCAGTGTGGCTCAGAACGCATTGTTTGTCCCCAGTCCACCTCAGAATGTGGTCTTGGGCGTGTTCACACCTGTTCTTCAGGGTGCATGTTAATACAGGTGTGAACAGGTCCAACTTTAAAGCTGCTAGGGTCAACATTTCTACATGAACTACTGAACACATGACCAGTTTCAAAATGGTTCCCTCATAGTGATAAATACACATTTGCCTGACTCTGCACTTCCTCTCATCTCAACAGAGCTTTACAGCAACTTTGAACTTCAAAAATTTACAACCTACAGTTTTACAGTTTTTAATTTGCTCTCGTTTCCCCTGATGTGTTGTTCTTGGCCAATGAAAGCCTCCAAAGCTCGTTGTGTGACACTTACCCAGCACCAAACAGCGCTCATGCCTTTTCTTTCCCATGGTCCTTTGCTATTGTCCCCTTTCTCAAAACCTCCAAATTGACTCTATTTTCTGCCAAACTGGGTAAATGGTTTGGCTTACAATTAAAGGCTACTGTAAGTGGCTCACTCTTTATTCACTCTCTCTCTGTATTGCTAAACATCCAGTACATACGGCCATCTTTAATCTTAGTCTAGTACCTGTTTCTTCAGTCATTTGTTATTTTTTGTATTCATGTATTCATATCATGCCCTAGTAGCTTGTAGCTGGTAATTTGTTTCTTGGTCATAGAGAATTTGTCTTTTTTTTTATTTTTTTATAGCTCAGATGGTGTTGCTTTAAGTTCTAAGCACTAATTGTTTTAATGTCCTTAAGTCCTAGAAATCCTTTAAATTATGCACTCAGTCGACATTTGTTCGCATTTTTTATTTATTCATTTTTTTTGTCTCTGCAGTTTAAGTAACACATGTGCGTTCTGATTATGTAGCAGATGCTTATTCATTCTGCTGCCCAACACTTCTTTATTCAGGAAAACCCAATTTCAACCAAATTCTCTCTCTGAAAAGCATCAACATGCACTTAGGGATTTGTTGCAGATGGAACTCTGTTTGCTCGCTTGATTTGCAGAGTGATGTGACATTTTCTTCGGTTCGAGCTGTGAAATAGAAAACAGAGTAGTTTAATAATACCCCCCTTTCACATTTAAGAGTTGTCTGAAACGGGGATGGAGGAGGACAGGCTCGGGTGGTTGGTAAAATGAGTGGAGAAACCCTTCCCTGCACACTCTGTGAGAATCGGTTATTAAATTTTAATGAGAAGAAACGGCAGCTGTTTCCTTTGTCACATTTCACGCTAATGGAAGCAACACAAAAGCGACCTATTGAGTGTGTGCGCGACACAAAGTATTATACATTCTAGGAATATTTGCAAAATTGAGGTGGCTCTAACCCCTCAATCCGTCTGTCAGTGGTAAAAACATAAATGTAAGTTATATGTAAGTAGGAGTCAAGGGTAGAGCAACTGGTGCGACCAATAGAAAGGAGGCAGCTTTCCTTGTTTTAAGAGCTCACAGGGACACGCAAAAGGTTAACACCGTTATTTTTTTCTGCCAAAATAAATAAATCTCAACATTTATGGGTAGATGGTGAGTAGTTAAAAGTGTCCCGTATTCCCTGCAGCGCCCCTGACTCCATGAATCAAGTTAATCAAAAGCACTCACGGTAGCCTGTTGGCGTTCGGTGTTGCAGCTCCGAGGCTCACATTCTCTTTTCTCTTCAACAATTTGGATTATTTGTGTGTCACTCAGCGCCTCGTCACTCTGATGCAGTGACGCCAGTAGTCATTTGCCGTTTGATTCCTTTGTGGACTCGTTCAGTCGTTCGTCAGTCATCCAATTACACATTAATTTTCCCCCTTAATCACTCATTCATCTGTATCATTTGGAGGCAAACGCACTCATCAAAGCAGTGTTTATCTCCCGTCCACACGCCTCCATAATCTCATCCTCTCCACTCCTTCTTTCCTTGACCTTCCACCGATTTTCCTGCTTTTTTCTTCCTCCGTGCAGGTTCAACTCTAGTTGCCCCCAGCTTTGAATGTCTTTTCTTCCTCCTCCTCTTCCTCTCTGCTCTTCCAACAACATCCCTCCTCCTGCCTCTTTGCCTTGTTGTTGCATTTAACACAATAATCACCCTCCTCCAATCTTCTGCATTGTCTGTGCGTTTTTTCTTTCTCTTTTTATTTATTTATCTATAAGTCAGATTCGTTGTATGACTTATATCCTTGCTGATTGTGTTATCTGTAGATTCACATTCAACCCAGAAGGCGTTTTGTTTTGTTTTTTTACTTAGTTTGTAGAAAACTGACAAAATGCTTGACTAATTTCCATATACTTTTAGCAAGTATTAGAAGATAGTTCATTGAAATACACAAATAGTCACACATATTATTTATTTAGGTACAGTTAACCACTGTAGAAGAAGAAATCACAACAAAATAGCTCATAGCCGATGAATGCGGAAAATATGATGAAAATGTCTGCTTATTTTATGTGTTTGTGTCAAAGTCTCCGCATATATATGACATGCTTTCTACTGTCTTCTGTGGAGGTAAGTCACGCGTATCATGCATATCAAGATTTATTTGCTAATTCAGTTCCCATTGAACTTGCATGAAAACGGGCAACGCCAGCGAAAGCATTTATACATGTGTGCATCACGTGTCGGCAATGTTATGCTAGTACGCCGCTATAACGCTCATCACAGATGAGTAGATGGTGTTATGTTGAAGACATCAAAAAGGACCCAGGTGCAGAACTGTGTGTGTCTGATGTTCAGGCACAAAAGCAGGAGTTTTATGCACAAAAGTTAACAAAAGCTAGAGCGGAGTTCCACATAGAAACCAAAGAGTTTATAGAAGCTGGCTGGCGAACACTGGAGCCTGGGCCGCACAGGCAGAAAGGAAATGGCAGGCAGGTTAAGGATTGTACTTCCAAAGTTGACTGAAAGTTAATGGCTGGTTCACAGGCAACTACTGCAGAGGTAAATTGAAGTACCGGCGAAGAGTTGGAGAGTTGAAAGTCCTTAAATAGTGTTCTAGGCTTGACTGTATGATGAGAGGCAGGCCAGTTAGCAGCCCAGTCCCAACGTAACGCCCAGCAGCAGCTCTAATCTGCACACCTGAGGAAGAAAGGAAACACAGACAGACCTGCAACAATGCCGGCCCAGTGAGTGCACAAGTCGCCTCTTGACAGATGGTGTGTCGGAGATGGAGACAGTGAATTTTTCCGTGCTTTTCTGTCTTGTGTTGCCGCAACGCTTAGTTGAATTCCTGGGGAGGTTCATGTCAGACTATAGCATAAAGCCGTAGCTGTAGAAGTGAAACGAGGTGGCTTTTATTTCCTATGATCCTCCGCTTCTGTCCTCCTTCTCAAAACATCCAAAATGGATTCTATTTTCTGCCAAATTAGGCAAATGGTTTGGCCTTCAATGATCTGTGAAGAGGGAGGTGTGACGACATGAAGCTCTGCTGCTGTTGCTTCGGTTTAAAGTGGCTCACTCTTCGGGAGGGAGAAGCCTCACTAGACGTGTAAATACCCACCTTTAATATCAGTCTGGCACTCGTTAGCGAGATCTCGTCCTTTGTAATTTTTCTGTTTTCTGTTTTGTATTGTTTGAAATGTACCCTCATAGCTCACAGCTGCTAATTTGTCTCCTCAATGAGCTTTTTTTCAGTTGTTTCTTTCTTGCTTACTTACTCGTCCTAGTACTTATTTCTGCTAAACCAGAATATGTTGGAACAAGTCAGAAGGCAATGGATTGTTATTCACTGTATTTTTTAATCTTTATGTGATAGCCTTCACTGCGACTTGCTTAGATGAAGCATTTTAGCAACTAGCAAATACATGCCATGCCAGGCATAGGTCAGAGAAAATGTCAGCCATCTTGTGCCTGTGTCTGGCAGTTGCATATTGTTCCAACTGTAAAGTGAGCAAGATGGCTCTCTGAATGAATCTCCTGCAGTGCTGGAAATGAGCTTGCACACAGTTTTCACCACAGTCAGAACTCCTACAGTTAGCCCGCTTGTCAGATCGAGGAACAGCAGACCAGGGTCTTCTCCGAGAGGTGCAGCGGGGAGAGAGACTTCGTTATTATCTGCACTCTCTGCATTTCTTAGCTGTGGCTCACGACTACTCCAGTTTCCACCTGCTCGTTGGAATACCCTCCGGCTAAAGATCTAGTTAAATGTCAAGCAAAGGAAAAAGCTGCAATTATCTGTTCAGAGACTTTCTTCTTCAGATCTTTATTTCTGAAGTTGTTTCACGGTTTGCGAGGAATCCTTTTGTCCCCAGGAAACTGTCACGCTGTGTCTTTTACTGGATAAAGCTACAGAGATATACGGGAGGGCTGGGCTCTGTTGCTGTGTGCAGCTTCTGTCTTCCAGGTGCTGAAACGTCCTCACGCAATTAGAAACTTTGAATCATGCATTGCTGTGGATGTGTGTGTGTGTGTGTAGACCTCGAGCCCTCCAGTCTGCTAATGGGGATCCTAATGAATAAATCAAAACACCTGCTAGCTAGCTAGCCTTTTAACATCTTGGCTGGCTGTGAAAATGCAGAGCGCAGCTTTTATTATAGTGACACTGTCCAAACTAAGTAAATGTAAGCTGATAACCGTCATCTGACGCTCATTATTGAAATGAATCATCACTCAATTATCACTCTGCAGAGGGACAAATACGTCCCCGCATGGCGGTACCTTTCACTTAGAACGGAATCTGATTTCCCTCATTTGTTCAGTTGCTGTTGCATATCTTAGTTCCTTGGTAGTCTTCTGTACAAATCTGTTGTGTATATATACTGTTCTCACTCAGTGTAGTTATGCCTGAAAATCTCTAATCTGTAGGGATTTATCCAACTCAATTAAATGAACATCTAAGAACGTTCACAGAGTACAAACACATAGGAGATCGATTGCTGCGATTAAAGTTTTCAGTGCTTATTCAGTTATTTTAATATTCAGATCAGTAGTACAAATTCATAAACAATTTGTTTTCTTGTCTTAGCCTAAGTTCAGTAGCTTTTCTTTAGAATTCCTGAAAATCTGTGCAAGTAGTTCACAGACTTTGTGTAAGTAGTCTAAGACGGCCTAATTCCTTGTATTTTAGGCCGTCAGTCAGACAAATAGACTTACTTTTCATGTCTAGGGACTTTGACCATGGCTTGCTGAAGAACTGCAGTCTCATTCTCACCAACGTATGTCTTGAACTGCTGATGGACCTGCTAAATTGCTTCTCCGAATTTGGGGGGGGGGATTGTTGTTTTGGTTAATTGTAATGCTCCATCAATTGGCTTTCTTTTTCTTAAAGCAAATAATGGCCATTATTTACTTTGAAGTCATTTTGTCAGACTTTGTTGTAGCTTTAAAATGGCTTAAGATCGGCTTCGTTGTGATTACCGTAAACATTACAGCAATTTCATCAACTTACGGGAAGCTGGTTTGACCTGATGATAGTGCTCCATGTCGAGGTGTCAAGGCCGACCTCCAAACTTCTTATATCCATGCAAGCCATGGCTGGAGACATGAGGTTTCTGGGTTGTCCGTTGGTCGTCCATGTCTAACACAACGCTATGATGGCATTTTATATGTAAAGGGTCAATGATCGAAGGGTTATTGAACAGGTGGCCTTCATTCAGAATGGGTTTGCGCAGTTGGTGTTATTTAATCCAGTTGTGCTGGCAGAGATGACTTCCTGCACCTAAATCAGTCTCAGTGGAGGAAAATACAGCACACTTACTGTGTAATACATCTAGGGATGTGATTAGGAACAGCAAAAGAGTTTTTGGCCTTTAAGTTTGCACTCGAGCTAAGTGAGTCAGCTTGGTGGGTTACAGTTGGTACACGGAAGCAGCAAATTGTAGCACTTCAGCACGAAAACATCTTTCTTGCTTATACTTCAGCAACCAAAGGCAGATTTTCCCTTTCACGCTGTTTTATTGAGGTTATATTTTCATCAAACGTGTTATTATGCTTCCTCAGATGTTCTCGAAAGCCATTTAAATACTGACAACAGGACTGCGTCCATCACCGTTGCGCTTTCAACAGCAGCCAAAACCCATCATCCCTTTTTGCACCAGGTCCCTCTGAACCTTCATTAAAGGACCGTTTGCTGTTTGAAGACGTTTTTTTTTTGTTTTTTTTTATCGGGGTTATCAAAGCCCTGGTGCTCAAATATTAGGAACACAGTGGTTGGATGTCGCCAAGATTTTTGTCAGAGATAATGAAAGACTGTTTGTTATTAGTCAGGGGGAGGAGGCTGGTAGCTGTGTGCACAGGCTAATGCGTTGCCATAAATAAGTATGCCAATGAGACGGTATAAAGTGGATTAGGCTTGCTGTGCTAACACTGCCATATGTGAGGAGCCATTTGATGTCTGAGAAACAACACACTGGGTGACTGATTCTATCATCTTAGCACGTACAGCTCTTGTATTCAGACGACATGTGATCATATGGGATGAAGCACACAAAGACTTTGCATAAACTACTGCACTGCGGCCTGGTTTTTGAGGGAGACCGGACAATGTGATCATTATTTAGCTTCAGATCAAGGAAATGTCACATGAGGTCGCAAAATCATTAAAAGGACCTTTCAGATCTAAAATGATCTGACACAACGCACAGTGTAAACACAGCTAGTTACTTGGCGTGCTTGTCAGGGCTCTACATTCAGCCGGGCACTTCAGCAGACCATATGCAATATTTAAAAGCACGAACCTTACTTTTCCCCACTTGAACGGTAATGTATAGAATACATTATGAGATGTCTAGCCCTCGTTTTAACGCTGCAGTAATTGCACAGCGCGGCCTTCACACTGACTTTGACATGGCCCTTTATAAAACGATGGAGTGATGGCGGCAGGTATGCTTATGAGGACATTCTGATTTCCAACATTTTTCACACTTTGAGATCATAGACGAGATCGAATGTATTTATATTCTTTAACATGCTTTTGCACAAGTGCATGATATGAGAATGATAAAATATTGATCAAAATCAAATGTGGAAAAAAAATCCCCTTCCTGTAGATGTCACTCACTTGGTGACATTGATTGATTTTCCTTATTTCAGTCCCTTCAGTCAATTGCTGTCATCTGTCAAGAGCTCAAAGTGTCCAATGTGTGGATGCCATAACTTTCTTTTTTTATCTCATCACTTGACATGTTGTCGTATAGAGGACTCCGGTTTTATTTATTTTTCACAGCAGGTTTTTGTCTTGATGTAGCATTAAAAGCACAGGTGAAACGTGTTGTTAGTGAAATGCCCAATTAAATCATCACAGCCATCTCCTAAATAGAATGCAGATGTCTTTATGTTATTACTTACACCTGTAATTTTCCCATCTGCTGTCAGATTATGTGCTGTGATAGGTCCTTTGTGAATTCAAAGGGGCTTTAATTTGTCTTGAATAAGACATTCATCATGCCCTAGTTTTGTCAGGTCATCTCTGTCCCTTCCTTTGATCAGCACACGCAGACAACAAGACCATGCTGTGGCAAGCCAGGGCTTCACATGAAGTGCAAAAAGAAGCTCGTGAAAACGCAGATGCTCTTCTGCAGGTTAGGCATAAAGTGCTGAGATGACAAGTCTTCGTTCCATTAACGGCCTTGTCTGCTTCCATCTCGTCAACCGTTGCTGTCATTTAACAGTTTTGGGTCTTTCCTTTGGTGCAGGCGATCTTCATACGATAAAAATCAATAAAATCAAAACAAACATATATACATTTAAGGCATATTGGCACTACTGATCAGATGCTGAATTAGTTGTTAGCAGTTCCTAGTGGCAGTGTGGACCTCGATTCTCCAAAAACAATCCCTGGATTATGGATCTGAAAATTTTCCGTCATCCCATGTGACAGCTGAACTTGCTTGAGTTTCTGGAAAGGCGTCTTAAGTTGTAACTGACTGGTGGGAGTGCCAGCCAGCCATTGCTTGAGTCAAGAGACTCAAGCAATTCCAGATGCTCTGTTTTAGTTCTCATTTATTCCACTGATTTCTGACAAGCTGTTATGTTATTACTTAATTTGTTCAGTAATTCGTGACTTAAATTTATTTGAGAAATTATTTTTCATTCAGCACTGTAGCCAAATCTTATCACGCCTATTACATGTTGTTCCACTCTCCTGTGACTATACTGTAGATGAAGTGTTAATTGAATAGACCCAGAGAAAAAGATGCAGCGTTGGAAAAACATCTTCACCTCCTACATATTCACTAGAGGTCCATGGTGCTGCATGGTGCTGTTTTCTATCTATTTATGTTTGACTTTACTATGAAGTGTTATTTTCTAACATCTTTTTATAACATCGTGTAGACATGTCTGTCACTGCTGAAATTTTAGCAATGAGACATTCCGGACAGCTAACGAAGCTCCAGCTGCTGGTTTCCTCTTAATGGCTGTCCAAAATGCCACATTCGCTTTGTTTGCTGTGTTGTCCAGACTGCACCGTAGAATCCGTGCTGACAAAGGGCCGCTGAGCGTCTTAAAGCCAAACAGTGACTGTCAAAGACCCAGACGCCAGTATTAGATAATATTAACCATGATAAAACAGCAATGGTGTTATATACAGTTAATGTCAGCCAATGGTAGATCACTGCTTAGCGGATTTAGCCACATATGCTCACAGATACATGGAACTATCCATGTCCTCAATATCTGACACATGTGGCTTATGTGTCAGATAGGTTTTTGAGACCCGGTGGTCCCAGTGTACATAAAAACATTGATAATAAAACCTTAACTTTACTGGTAGCTGCATTGTCTTCCATGACGGTGCTACGGTGCGTGCTCTAAAACTCCAGGAATGAGCACGATTAGGTCTAGAAGTAGAACGCCCAAAGCACATCTGTTGAATACACTGGTGTCTTAAGGTTCGTCTGCCTTTCAGAGGCTGCTGTTGTGGTGTGGTGTGTTGTGGTGTGGTGTGTTGTGGTGTGGTGTGTTGTGGTAATGCACTTGAAGCTGCTCGACCAGACTAATACAACTGGGGGGTTCAGCAAGAATCTCTTACACAAACAAACAAAAAAAAAACCTGCAGTGATGTTTCATCTTACCCTAAGCCTAGGTCAGATTTGAAAATGAAAAGTCATGCTGAAGTGAATGTTTCTGCTCAGGGTTTGTCTATGTATGAGGGTCAAACTCAGCAGCAGTCTGCATAATGAACGCATTCATGACTGTGTGATTTTGGATGGGAACATTCAGTTCAACAACAAAGTATGGCTCCTTCCATTTGTTTACTTTATTTTTTTATTTGCCTGCTGGGGGAGTAACAATGCCAAAGCACATCTGATCAAATTTGAAATGATTTTCTCTTTTCATGTATTTGAATCAAGTCTGTATTTTTTTTTTTTTTTTTTTTGTGGNTTTCATAATTGAATTCTCAAAAGCCGTTCTGCTCTCTCTTTTGTCTGTGTGCATTCCCTTTTTCTGCTGTGAAAATAAAACCCCACTGCTCCTCTTTCTCAACCTCTCTGTCTCGTAATAGGCTCATCTTTCCTTCTCTCCCTGCTCCTTCTCTCTTTCACGGGTCTGAATAAAGCGGCTAATGGTGCATGGAAATGGTGGCAGCACGGCCGCGTCTGTAGACTCTCTCTGTTATGTGCTGCCATATGTAAGTGAAAATACACATTTACAAGGCTGAGAACTCGTTCTTTCACCCATCTCGTCCATTTATTGTAAGAAACTGTACGAGCTTAATGACCAATATGTGAACTGCAGCAAAATGGCTATTACACAACAGGTTGGTAGGTTGCTGGTGTGTTTTTCATTGTTCCTTTCAGTCCTATATTATTTTTCACAGAATATAGACACTGGATTTTGGAATATTTTAACTGAATGGTGTGTCTGCCTCTCCACAGGTGTATATCCGCATCCTGGACAATGAATGGAATGTGTACAGGCGTTACACCGAGTTCAGAGAGCTCCACAACCACCTGAGAAGCCAGTTTCCTCAGGTGGATGCCTTCCACTTCCCACCCAAGAAAGCCCTAGGAAACAAGGTGAGTCTTGGAACTCCGAGTCATCAACCACCTCAGTGGCAGTGAATGAAAAAACTCTTTGAGCACCTGTTGATAAATCAATTAGAGTTGCAATTCCAAGCTATATACAACGGTTTCTGCTATGCCTGTCGGGCTTTCTGATCCTGCATGACGCACAAAGACCGTTCTGTGTTCAAGGTGGCCAATTTTCCACCCAGAATTCTCAAAAACTTTTGAAACACTAGGTCCTTGATTTCAGACAGAGGTATACAAAAGCAGATTTCTCATTTTTGGCTGTCGACTGCCAATGTGTTGGCTGGCAGATTTTTTCTGCTAATTAAGCCAATGTTAACTCCGTGAGTGGTTGAACACAGTCCCTGGCAGATTTTTAATCTTTCGAGCTGGATTATTATGATTGTTTTAAAA
>JASGAT010365231.1:891-11017 GCA_030220025.1 Chelon auratus
CTTTCTTCTTCTTTTTTCAGTTTTGGCATCAAGAGGAAAAAGCTCGAGCCGTGGAAGGGAGATTGGCCACACCACATTCGACGCCCACTGCAGCTTTTCATTTCCACTGTCTAATCACACTGAGGAGAATATGTGACATCAGCTCTGGCTTCAGGCCCTAATCATCGTCCCTTTGTTAGAGAGGGGGGGACGAGATTTTCACGGTTTCTCCTTTCTGTGGTCTCCGCTGCTCATCGCTGTGGATGTGAATGATGAGATCAAAGGTGCAAAAATGTTACTGATCAAGTGTGGAGTCTTTCTCATCACCACAGAGTGTGATCACACTCGAGGTGCCTAGCACGGCGAGGTGAGCCACTTCTATTCAACGGGATGTGTGAGCGTGTGTGTGTTTGTGTGCGACGCAAGTGTAGGTTGTGCGTGCATGTCTGAGCTCGTCTTTTTCGCTCTTATATTTTTGTATTTCTGACGCAAGAGTTCCCGTGTGGCTGTCAGGTGTAGGGAAAGGTAATTTGAGGTAGACCTGAACCACCTGGGAATATGCCAGATGTATTAAAAAAAAAACAAAAAAAAAAACTGTTGGGCAGATGGGCAGAGAACTGCTTTTTCTTTGCCATCCACACTTGTGTTAAATTTAGCCCCATCCTAGCACAACAGCAGCTGTTGAGAGCTCAAAGAGATGAGGTGGAGGGGAGAGAAATGAAAGAAGGACAGAGATAATGTATGTGAGGGAGGGAGTGAAAGGAAAGGGAGGCAAGCAGTGGAGGACAGAAAATTATGGGACGGGGGCGTGGGCAGTGAAAGGAAGGGAAAGACAGATTACGGAAGGGAAAAAAAATAAGGAGAAACGTGGAGCAGAGGCTATGGCATGTCTTCAACCGACCCCTCCATCTCCTGTCGGAAGTGTTGGGGAATGAGCCTTAAAAGAGGGGGTTCAGTGTGAGTGAGTGATAGAAGGGAAGATGGGGGAGGACAACAACGGCTTGTCTAAACTCACAGTGGTGCGCTGGGCTCAGCGCCTCTTCATCACTGTCTATCACTTCTATTCCTGACACCTCAATGTCAGGGAGAGTGGAAACCAACGCAGGGGCACTGACAGCAGGAGAGGGGATACTGGGGGAGGGCTGGGGCTCCACGTCATGTCATGAGCTACTGAAAGGAAAGCTGGCAGAAACAGAGTGGGGAATAGGGTGTGCGTTTCTATGTGGACGTGTGCGCGAAGCCTGCGTTGACTTGAGTGATTGATTCCATGTGTGTAAGAGCGTTTGTGTGTGTGCAGGGTCTGCATCTTGTATTCAAGTCAACACTGACCTGCTCCACCCAGACTCCAGATCCCTCCTCAGGAGCCCAGAGGATCATGGTTTTGTCCATGGAGGCAGAGAGCAGACTGAGAGGCTGTTGCAGGTCACCACCTGCAGGGGGAGACAAAGAGGCACTGGACTATCAATACAGGAACAGTTTGTCTATTTGCATCCTTTCTCACAGGTTGAAAGTATCTGCGAGTTATAAGCTTGGGTGACTCCCTTCAGTAGGCAAGTAAAATAATCACTTGAGCATTTCTAAATTTTACTATGTGTCTTGTTCATGTCTGGTTCATAACAGAAATAGTCTATCCTCTTTCCTCAATTTTCCTTTAGTGTTGCACAGTATCTAAAGCAGCAATGATGGTCACGCCTTTCTCTCTCGTAATGTTTGCTCCGAATAGAACATTTCATATTTCCAGTATGCACCAAAAAACAAACAAACAGGAGCGATAGAAAGATGCAGTGAGTGGTTAACAAGTCTCAGACAGTCAAATAGCTGAAGGAACATGGATTTCCTGCACAGGCAGACAGAGTGACTGCACGATGAGCACAACTGTATTTTTATGAACAGAATGTTTTCTTTAGATGGAAAATTATCAAGACAGGGCAAAAAAAATAAACAGTAATAAATAGCACGAGACCCTTTGCACTCATAATTTGACAGCTTTACTTATTTGCAAGTTCACACTAAACAAGAACTAGTTCAAAGTTCAGTTCCTACAGATAAAAGTGTACTACTTCAAGTTCATAGTTCACATTTTTTAATTTTGAATGAAGTTCATAGACTCCAAAATGAACAGTTCACGGTCATTTTGTTTTTTTCCCCCGCTATTCTTGTTCAATAGAATCTCTGACTGACCTGCCCATCCATCCCCAGCCCGTCATATTTTTTAGGCCCGGATCTGTGCTGCTTTTTTGAATAACCATTGACTGTACTAGGAAATAACTCAAATGTTTGTGTGGATCAGCTGCTTCTGTGGTGCTGGAGGCAGCTTCTCTTTCAGGCGCACCAGCCACGCTGTATGCCTTAAATCGCATGAATGTCGCCATTTCCCTCCAGATTGAACAAAACTCACAAAAATGATCAGTTCAGTTCACAGTAATGCGAACGTTCACGCACAACGCTGCATCTAAACATGTGAGGTACACAAAAGTGAAAAGTGTGAAGCTATGCAACGAGCATTTAAGGCAACTGCAGGTTAGAGAGACGATTTATCACGTCCACCAGCATTTCCCTTGAGAGCTAATTAAGTCAATAACATTTCACACCTGTGCTTTTTCTTTTTCTTTTTTAAACTGTCACGGTCTCCTCTTGGCTTTTGTACACCGGAACACAAACGGAGAGAAACAGTGCCTCTAAGCTCTGTATGTGAGCCAATCCTTTTACTTCCACTAGCTGTGGAAAGCAGGCAAGCGACAGAACTGAGTGAATTTTGTCTGAATTTGTCTAGTGTGGTACCTCTAAGGACCTAATGGTAAATTTTCTGAAAACATTTTGGAATGATCGGCATCATTAGTGACGGACGCCATGCCTCTTTTTGATCAAAGTACCTTTGTAGACAGGAGGCTGCCAGTGAACTCCATAGACCCAGTTCTCATGGCCTGCCAGCACCGTTTCAAGGGACACAGCAAACAATGAGGACACATCTGTATCAGGAACACAAAGAGGTCGAATGAAAGATATCCGCTTATAGTATTTACATGAAAAGTGTAACTGATTTAATTAATAGATTATCTACATTTTGTTACCTGAACATTTCTAAAGTATGTGTGACCTGAATAAAGGTAAACATAAATGCGTGCACTTTACGGAAGTCTGTAACCTCTATGCGCCATTACTCCATCAAAAAGCATATCACTTCACTCGGTTAATTAGCACCCTTTTTATAATCAAGCCCGGGTGGCCCACTCACCTCTCTCCTTCACTTCAAAAATGTCCTCTTTCATTCGGATGACGGTGTGATCGTCCTCTGTGTGGGTGTCTGTGCCAGACTTGGCACAAAGCCTCCACACTCTGATGAGAGAGTCCTGTGAACAGCTGGCTAATAACAGCTCTGCACCTGAATGAGTCAGAGAGAAAACCTAAAAACCTGAAAACCTTCCCTCCACCAAACCTCATTTTCTGTTAGTTCTTAAAGTACCGTACTGCACAATCTATCCACCCACTGTGGTATTATTTTCACAGTGGTGGTGCTTCGGTGTGAAGTGTATTATGAAAGATTACGGTGAGAAAAGAAGTGATTATTAGAGTGAGACTGGTCGGTCATCTGATTTTGTTGGCCAGTATTGGCCTATCATACATATACTGGCAACGACATAACTACTAGAGCTTTCTGCTAAAAAAAATATGTTTGGAAATGGTCCCATCATATAGTTTGTCCAGCTGAGCACTCCAACTATATATAAGAAATATCAGCTGATATATTAATATTAATATTTTGTACTGCCCTGAATATGTATTAGCCCACAACATCCAGTACCGTCCTGCTCTAGTGCAGCTAGTCCTATACAAGTAATAAGCAATACTTTGAGATGAAATATAGGGGTTAGTATGTATATGGTAGTACCTACAATAAAACGTTACAGCCTTTGGGGACACCACAACCAGCTGTCAACTAAAAGCTGACATATTATCCCCTTAGAAATATGAATTTGATACAGCAAACAGTTACCGTTTGCTAGAATCCTTTTTTATTTTCGATTTACCCGTCCACTGCAGCATTAGCAACCATTGCACCTTTAGAGGCTGGCACAATAAATCATACCATAGAATCTACAGCATCTACACCTGTGTTTTTCCAGCGGAGGCGACGGCAAGAGAACGCCTTGACGTGCAATTTAGACGCCGTGCATTTTGAAAATGGAATGTCTTTTTGATCTTGGACTATTGGCCCAGAGATACAGGGAATTTGAAAACGTTAAAAATGAGGCTATGGGATACTTTTCAAAATGTTCTTACCTTTTTACACGTGATATATGTATGTTTATTTTTTTTTAAGATGTGTTAAACTGCCATTGCAGTTATAATATTTCTAAATTTCTCTCTACAGTACCTAATGAACTGGCAAGTGAGTGAATAAATACACCGATCAGCCACAACATTATGACCACTGACAGGAGAAGTGAATAACATATAACCATTTTGTGACAATACAAAGTTCTGCTGGGAAACTTTTGGACCTGCCATTCATGTGGATGTTACTTAGACATGTACCACCCATCTAGACCAGACCAGACACCCCCACCCCATAGCAATGACACTCCTTGATGGCAGCAGCCATCCCCACCAGGATGCAGCCCGACACAGACTCAAAAAACATGAAAAACTGCACAAAGTGTTGACCCGGCCTCCAAATTCGCTAGCTCCCAAACTGATCAAGTATCTGTAGGATGCACTGGAACAAGCCTGATCTACGGAGGCCAATAATGTTGTTGCTAAAAATATAGTGTGTGCTGGAACCACGACAGATGAGAGTGAACAGAACTTAAAGTTGAATCTAAAACAATGAGATGAATCACGCTGTAAGCTCTATAGAGGTGACAGCAACTCTGAAATCAGGTGACAGTCCATTTGACATGTCAGTCACTCTTATTAACATAATAACCTTCCTTTTATATATATATATATATATATATATACACACACAATAGTATTAGTACAGCCTTAAATCATTCATGTTATGCCAACTGAACACACTGTATTTTTGCATTCAGCTTAAAGCGGAGCTGATTATGTTTAAGGTGATAAAGGTTGAGCCAATTAAGAGCGGAGAGCAGCATGTCTGTGGAATTCTAACTCCTGCTTCATCCGCTTTCTGTCAGATCTGTAATCAAGGCATACGAGAAGAATGCTCCTGACTGCGATGGAGCCAGTGAGACAGCAGGCCAAACAGACACAGACAGGTGGTAAACAAAGCACACGCCACTATTCCTGAGTGTCCCTGTCTATCACATTATGTGTTCCAGTTTTAGTCCAGTGGTCATCAGTCCGGCTTTACCTCTGCCAAGATAAACCGACGTAATTAAAATTCCTCTGTTGCTACCACCTAAGGCCTCCTCAGTGTCGGGAGAGGGGACAATTTTAGTTTGTCAATCACAGCGTACTGACACTGACGATAATGACAGTGATGATTTGTTTGTTTTGCCACTTGCCTGAAACTCTGCCAAAGCTACTTGCACTGGTGACCTGCAACGCTGTTTTTTTGTTTTTGTTTTTTTAACTCGAAACAAAAAGAATTACCCGTAGGCAACAAATTAAGATCTATCTTTGACTATGATTTATTTATGACATGTTTTCCCAAAGTCTTTTGTTGAGAATCTAACAAACCTGTGATTCTGATCACTTAAGGAGGAAAAATAAAAATAAATCGCAAAACAGATGAAGGACGGAAACACAACACCAGAAAACAGCACCGTGCTCTCATCCCCAATATTTACAGCTATGATAAACTGCTCCTCTCGAGCTGCAATTTGCCATCTGTCGAGCCATAAAAGAACAGAATGATTTATTTAACTACTATCACGGACGAGAGAGGGCTTTGTAATTCCTACGGGAATGCGCCACATAAACAGACTTCACTCCGTCTATTTGCTAGCTTGGAGCTCGGCAGCACGGAGTAGGTCATACGCTGTAAGTACGAAGGAGACGCTGGTGAAGAGGGCCGGTGAAGGAGACGAGATAGCTTTTACACAGTCAGAACGGTGCAGTAATGAAGTGCCCTTGAACAAGGTTACACAATTAGCAAAGCCTGGTTCGGATTTATGCATCAACATGTGCGATCAAAATACTGTGAGTCACACTCTGGATGCTGAAGCTGGACTGCTGAAGCATAAAAGGCTGCGAATAAAGAACACAGCTTAGATGATTTCTGTGACTGCAGGAGAGACGTTTGCTTATTAGTTTTTTTTTTCTTCAGGAAAGTTAAACAGCACTTGTCTCTCATCCAACTGGTTGAAGGCTGCGGCTGGAAATCTAATCTCACCTCTCAGAATTTACTTTTAAAGCCCAGTCCAGGAATTCTTTAGATTAGCTAAAAATATTTGAGACAGCAAGCATTAGCTTTTCAGACTGCATAATGCAAAAAACACGCAAAGATCACGTCATCACATAAATTCTCAAATACAACAAAGCCAAATAAGGCCTAGATAGACCAGTTGCGTCCCTATTTCTATCTTACCACATCCAACTTTAGGTTATATTTAGGTTTGTTATATTATAAAACAACAGGAACAGCAGTAATACAATGTATATATTATAAAGAGCTCAACAAGACACGCCACCACCCTGGAAAAATTCCTTCCAATCAGGTTGTACTCCTAAAACACTGTCCCTAATGCAAAAAGAAGCACTCACCTGTTGATGCCCACGCTACTCCACGAACCCAGTCTTCATGCCCTTGCAGTGACATGGCTCTCTGGAGCTGCCGCAGGACAGTGTGAAAAAGTCAAACCCAGCCATTGAACTTTAGCAATTCAAATGAAAGAGTTGTCAAAGTATCGATCAAATGTTACCTGTCCGTTGGCCACCACATACAGATGCACCCGAGAGTCATCGCCCCCGCAGGCCAGTATGGGAACTGTGAGAAACAAGGTGAAAACATTTATATATACATTATACATGACATTATATACACTACAGATGTGACGTGGAAAGTCGTGAGGAAGCAGAGCAGCAAACAGACGAAAGGCAACGCTACATAGTAACGAAAAATTATGCAAGACTGGTTTTGAATATGTGGTTACATAAAATATAAATTGAGATGGATAATAACAGAGGAAAAATGTGTGTATGTTTATGTAGAACAGCTTAGGCTTACCTCTGGCGCCTGGTAACAGTACCAGAGAGACATCCATCATGAAACCGCTTCCAAATGATAGGGTATGGAGGCACTCGGCTGAGGGACACAAATGCACAATAAATGGAGTCAGTCTTCCTGATGGACGTGATTAAAAGATAAACTCTGTATTGTCGTAAATGCGTGGTCTTGTATGATCACATGAGTTGCACGTGGAAATACACCCTTTGGCCCATCTTGTAAAACATTTGCCCCCTGTCTCCGTCTCACCTTATGTAAGGAAGCAAAATGAATTTCAAACTGCCTCAATCTGCATTCAGCTACCAAGAAAACTCGGATCGTATTTTTATCTGGGAGTGTAACTCAAGGTTATGCCCAGTCTGCACAGACACAAACTTATTCCCCATGACTGTCAAGTCTGTTTTAGAAGTATATACTATATGTATGCATGCAATGTCACAGTTCTGCAGTAAACAGATCTGCAGTAAAGAGGAGGTGGTGCAATTCATCATGTTGCTTACATTGCCATGCTCTTTAGCAGCCATTAGAGGGCAGAGACACACTAATACTAATGTAAGCAAGCTACCAAAGGAATTCATTTAATATATACAGTATATTGATACTCCCAGATACATTCAAAAACAGCATTAAGTACTATACAATTGATACTAATTAATGAGTGGATCTCTCATATTTTCTGTTTCATACCTTCGTTGGTGTCACTGCAGAGCCACAGTCTAACTGTGGAGTCTGATGCCGAGGAGGCCACCAGGACCTTTGAGTCCTCCGTGTAGATGGCATCCACAGCACATACTGGACCAGTGTGGCCCTTACACTCAGCTGACCGGATGAACTGGAAATTGATTGTATTTATGCAGTTACAAATCATCACACGCTGTATGTTGCTTTGCCTTGTAAAGGGAAACAGAACAAAGCTCTTCCTTAAGAAGGGAACTCTAAAAAAAGGAAAGAAATTTTGATCACCTTCCCATTGTGAGCTTTCCAGAGGACGACTCGATTGTCTGAGCCTCCCGAGACAAGATGAGACTCTGGAGCTGCGATGACAATAACCACACAGTTGTCATGATTTGAGCAGAACGCTGCTAAATTACAATTGAGACAAATCTAAATTCTACAGCACACAATGGCATGTTTAGACAATAGCTGTCCAACTATGCTGCAGATTTTGGAGAGGCCCTGGCGATTTTGAAGATTCATTTTTAGTGTTTGCTGTGAAAGATGTTGACAAGCCTGCACTGACCACTGACTACGTCTCTACTTTACTTTCATCAGCCAATGTGAGCCAGGATCATTGCTTAAGTAAACAAAATAACATCTCATAGTCTCGGAAGGAAATATCTGAATGCTCTCACTTGTCAAAATATTAGGAACACCAGTGAATATGAATGCATTCTAATATGACAGCCCTGAACTAAATATCCTTTTATGACTGTTATAATGATCAGTTTATGCTGAAACAGAGCAGGAAAGGTGGTTTAGCCTACTGGCTAAAATGGGGTTGTCAAAATAATAGAAACATTTGTGGATACAACACAATACGACTCAAACCACGGGCTCCGAAATGAAAACACAACTGAATCAAGTTATAAACAAATGCTGAATACCATAACCTTCATGACACTAAGATCTAATGCATGACCTTATTAGAATGCATTGGCTTTTGTTATTATACCTAATGGACTGTCTCATGAGTATGGTGTATTTTCACCACATGTTACCACTATATGTTTGATAGGTCCTCCCTCCCCACACTCACCACCGTCCTCTTTGTGGACCCAGTGGACAGTATTCACTCTGCCCGTGTGTCCATTCAGCAGAGCGACAACTCTTCTCTCCTACAGTAAAACCAAATGATGCGTTTACTGACAAGAAAATGTATGCGTTTATTCAAAACTACAGTGTGCTGCAGCACCGTTAGCTGCAACCACAGAACAGCGACAGCTAACTTTACAGTACAAATGTAAGGTTTTACTACCTGCGGGTCGTACAGAGCCACCGAGTTACAAGTCCCAAAGGCAATTGTTCCTCCACGGCCCCAAGAAACAACTTTTGGCGTCCTGTTTGCACAACAAGCTACATGGCATGTTTCAATTACGGGCGCCGCCATCTTGGAAGCTGAAGTTGTGGAGTTACTGTGAATGTGGTCGTGAATGAACAGTGCCTCCGTGACAACAGTTCCGCAGCAGTTTGACTGTAGACTGTAAATTTGATTTATATAAAGCAGTTAGGAAGCGTCATTATGAAAATAATAATTTTTTATTATTGTTTTATGTTATATATTGATGTTTATTATGTAAAAATGTATGCCATAATGTTGAATCTAAGCTGCACTGCTGAATAATGACCAGTAGATGGCGAAAGACAGTAATAAAATACAGAAAGGCGCTTTATTAGTTGCTTAGCTGTGATTCATAAGTATTTTTGGCAGCATTTACTTAGACCTAATTCTACCCCATTGTTGAATGAATCTAGAAAATCTCAAAAGCCCTAGACGCCTTTAAATAATGTAATCTGTTATTATTATTTTGTTTAATTTAATTACAGTTTTCCCACTCCTATACCTCATTCGTTAATGTCACTAATTTCTTTATAAAAGAATTATATAATTCCCATGTGTTTGTTTTGAGCCAATATTTTAGTTTTGTTTTAACTTGTATTGTATTGCAACTTGGCACAAAAGGCGCATAAAATTGTGAACTGCAGTGAAAAGGGGGGAACTGTGAGGTGAATATTTATCAGTCTGCATATTATTATTTTTTTTTTTTCGAAACCCTACAAACAGTCAAAGAACAGACTGAAACAAAGCTGTTTGGAATTTAGAGTCATGCTTGGAGTTTTGTTCATCTGTCTTTTGGCTGAAGGTTGATCTCCACGTCCATTAGGCCCCGATACTCCATCAGTAAATGACGCAATAGGCAAAACTTTAAAAAGATTGACTGGTGTCTTAGAATACTAAAAGATCTGATACTAAAACTCAAGCACATCTTAACAAAATGAAATAGCAACGAC